>QYTT01079797.1:6226-23406 GCA_006980735.1 Dasypogon diadema | reverse complement strand
TGAATACCGTGCTGTAATAAAATTTTCAACAAAAAAAGGATTAACGCAGACGGAGCTCAAAGAGCGGAGAAATAATTATTCCACAAATATATTCAACAACTGTAAATTATCTCAATACTTTTTTGAGTAGGTGTGAAAATACCAGTATCATTTTGATTCCCTTAATTAAGTTACAGCCAGCTTTTTGTGCAGCTTTTATTTTTCTGGATTAAATTCACTAATTAACTCGTTTCAAAATTTCCAACTTCGAAGCAGACATATATTCTTTTTTATCCTTCCACGCGAGCTCAATTTTCTACAGAATCAAATATATACCTGTTATATTATATGGCCCTATATATTTTACAATATTTGGCTCTGGCTTGCATTCGGTAAGAATATGTTTTTCTTTCTCATAATTCCGAGTAAAGCCTTGCTTTAAAGTATTTTATGTCCAAAAACCCCAATATAAGTTCTTATAGAGCTCCTCTTTGATTCTCTTCTGTTATTTCCAAAACTGGCCTCTTCAAATTGTATTAGTGTTCTGGCCGAATATAAAAATCATGCAATTCTCAAAATACCTTACTACCAGCATATCAAATTCTTATTATGCTTTTTATATTTCACTTTCTTTCTTAATTTCCTATCCTCATATCATTGCTTATTCAATGAACAAATTCGATTTTCTCCAACCAGTTCCACAATGTTCACACCCATGTGCAATGACCTGATAACATGGTCATTTTGTTATATTGAAAGCCCATATTTAAAAATTCTTTTGTATTATTTATTAACAGAATAGGAATTGGTGATTAACTAGCCATGTATATCAACAACAGTATGAATTCCCAATTTCAACCCAAATAAAACAAAGTTTTTGCAAAAACAACAGAAAAGAAAAAAACTTTTCTGCTTCAGTTTATTTTAATTTTTTGTGTTCTTTTCTTACTTTTTTCTCAAAAGTAATAATAGTGAATACAAAAAATGTGCTCATCACTACGAATATAAAAATTATCGTAATTTTATATGAATTCCTTCCTATATCGTTCTTTATTCGCTTAATATTTCTAAACACTACGTTTACACTTATAAAAAAAAACATAAAAATTGTACAGTTAAAAAATTGTACAAAAACAAAGAAATCTTCACTTATCATTTCTTTTCTCTCTTTTTCTCTTAAGAAGGTCTCATTAAGCTTAGATATTAAATTTTTGAAGTTGTGTTAAGTAAATATTAAGTTTTCCCCAAATAGAAATGTAATGTGTCCTTACAACTTACCAACGAAACTATTTCTTTCTTTTTCCAAAAAAATTTTGTAACGAATACAATCAGTTTTACAAGTTTTTAATTAATATCATTTCGCTGAGGAGAAAAAGAGAGAAAATGAGGGTCGAAATATAAAATTAAAATTTTCGAAATGAATTCAAAATGAGTTTCTCTCGGCTTTTCAAAACTAAAAAAAGCTACTTTATATATGACATGAGTAATAAATAATGTAGAAAAACTGAAAAGTATGGATCAAATGAATAACAAAACTGCCTAGTCTTGCACATTAAAAGAAATTTGTTTTTCTAACAATCATAAGCATTTTCGCCTAAAATTTAAAAAATGATTATATTGTTGATTTTTTTTTAATGTTTTACTTTTATTAATTATATTGGAGAAAAGAGAGAAAATCACAGCATTATTCAGTTCATTTTTATATTGTTTCATTTTATCACCGACTCTTTCCACTTGTCAAAATATCATAAAAGGCAAAATATTATCTCTCGGCATTAAAAGCAAACAAAAGTTTGTTTAAAAATTTCCGATTAAAATGAAACAAACATAAAAATTTATGCTTAAAACTATTTTACTGATTCTAATAAACTTAAATAAAAAATAAAAAGACTCTTCGTAGACCTCATTGAAAGAAGTTATGCTCTTTTCGAACCTTCCACAGTGTTAATTCGAGGCAGGCTCTGCTGTCTTCAAGGCTACTGTGACCGTTGATGTCATTCTGAATTTCCCTCTTAAGGATTTGCCGTGTAAGATGCTTCAGTTTCCGCTTGTAAGGATAACCTTGATTGTGAGGAAATAGAATCGATGTATCAACGATTTTTTTGTGTACAAGTTTCAGGGCTCGCAGATCATTCTCCAGACTGTGACCAATTAGAACTGTATCAGCATCGAAGAGCTCTAAAAGATCTTTTTGCACTTCTGGTAAAGTTTTCACATTTGCCTGCGATAAGTGCTTTTCAGATATACCTGAAAATCTGGTATTGTAATCAACAATTGCAGCTTTCGGACGTACGAACTGTTCATACACAACATCTCCGTTGACTCTGATTACTGTAACTTTCGCCAATTCTAGTCCTAACCCGGTAAAGCACATTTCGCAATCCAGAGCATATACATTGGACTTCCTGTTATGCTTGCCAAGTGGTTTATGCTCAGTTTTAACAAAATCCACAAAAGGCCCATTTATTCCTGTTAAAAGTCCACTCCAAACATGTGCTTTATTCCTCGCGCATCCGTTTGATCCCACGGGCCTATTGCAACACATATATTGTGAAACAAAGCCATAGGTGTTCACATATAAGGTGTATATTTTGCCCCAGTGAAAGAAACATTCTTCTCTTGTTAGATATTCGCCGGTGTTGGTGACCAAGAAAGGCCGTTTGCAGCGATCACAATGTTTCGCTAAAGGCTGGTCGCAGTAATTATAAATTTCTGTACCTGTTTCTGGGGTGTCTTCCTCCAAGGCTTCGCTATCAGTAGAATTCGGAGAGCTGCTTCCTTGACCACTATCTCCAGATATTTGCATTTCATTTTCATCAGAGTCTTCCCATGTCTTTTGCGGGGCAACAATACTACGTGGGAATGAAGATTTAAATATTTCAACACCACCGTCAATTGTACCGCATTCAACAGGATAGCCGTAACGTTTAAGATCGCCTTGCTGAACGAGATAATGGTCAGAAAGTACCCTAACAAGCTGCATCTCTTGTTGCAAACTTATGTAGTGTTGATATGGGCCGATTTTGATTAATCTCTCTATTTTTAGAGAAGATGACTCTCGTTGATTACTGTTATTTGTTTGTGACAGGGGTGTCGTTCCACTTTTACCTTGTTTACGCAGAGTGTTGGTATAAATCTTCGTTGGCTGACGATTTTCCTTACTTTCATCATCAATATCCATAGTAACGTTGTTACTACTGCGATGGATTTTCTTTTGTCGTCGGCTCCGTCCAGATTTTGTAGTTTTTTTGTTTGATTTTGGGCTTGTTATCGCTGACAGATCTTCATTGCTGGAGCTGTTTACATCATCTATTAGGTCAATTGTTGCAGTGATGCGATGTCCATTGTTAGTGTCTTGATGAAGGAAAAAGAAAAATGAAATCAAAACTTTTGCACATTTTATATTTTATTCATTTCTTTCTACTTAGTAAATAAATGAGTGTATTTATTTAAAGCTAGATGATTTGCAAACTACTATTATTTTCTGTTAATGTTGATATCACTTTGGGATTGAAAAATTTATTTTTTATGATTTCTGGATCCACTGTAAAATCAACTAAGATGAATATAAATTCCGAATACCAAGAACCATCATCATTCAGACTCGTTGGAGAGGTTGGATTATATAGAAAATGCTATTTTTAATACGAATTGTAAATAAACGTTTATGTCGAAATTTTTGTACTGCAGAAAATATAACAAAATATGAAAATGAAATCTAGAATTTTAGTAATTCAGTAATCCAAATTCAATAAATTTCTCAGTTGAGTGGCATAATTATTATAAAATTACAGATACCATAAAAATACATATCAATTTTTATTGGAAGTATAAAAATGCCTAAATGCCTAAAGTTTTACTGAATGAGCAGTTTCTTCTCAAAAGTCAACAATATCATAAATCATAATTAAAAATAGGTTTCAGACAATTGATTTCAAAATCGTAGTTTAACAAGATAACAAACCAAACATTTTTCTAAAAGTGTATACAAAATAAGTCCATCACTTTTAGTTTCTCTTCAAATAATGCTTCCGTGTGTACTTGAGAATTTTATCACCGCCAAGAAATAACACCGTAAAGTGATATCAACTTCATCGTCTACTATTTTATAACTCTTCGATTAACTTTATCGGTGCTTACATAATAAAATGTGTATAGTGATGAAATATCCGCACAAGTGCTCTATATACATGCATTACATAAACAAATTTTTAAATTAAGCTGCGTGTTGTGTCAATAAAAAAAATAAAAAAATAAATGCCAATCGCATAGACAAAACAAAATCCTTCACCAACATTTTTATTTTTACCTTACTTAAATCACTAACCTTCCTTAAAACAAGAATGATTAAATGAATCGAATGATATTCGTAACACAAAAACATAATTTGACTATTGTTACTTTTTTGCTTCCAACCTACTATTATTGATATAATATGGTTAGTTAATCACCAAAAAATCTTCCTTCAATTTTTAGTAGCAACCGTACCAAAACAGCGAAAAAGTTAAGAAAATAATAAGAGTTGCTGCATAAAATTAAGTTGATAACACCAAGAAACCATTTAATGTGATGCAAATGGTGATGAGTGAGTGTAGTATTTTTATTGCCGACTACTTTAGTTTTGGTAGACATCAGATTGCCCTACTCTAAAACTTGAGTGTTTGCTTTTCTTTCAAGTGACTTTTTTTTTATATTTTTTTGCCGTAAAACATAGATTGCTGCGATCCTTGCCTAAAGATAAAGTTTACACATATTTTATAGAACGCCTCTACGTTCCGTTATGTTGAAACAAGTTTTTGAATGGTTTTAAAATATCATTTTATGTTAATTGATCTTTTATTTACGCATGCAGATTCAGTACCTGGCAGTACCCGGGACGGGGACGGGCTGGGAAAGTTTAGCTTTCTCACGTGGTGGTTTCGTTTTTATTTTTATTTTTATTATATTTCAGGAACTCGTAGCAAAAGAACTACTGTCGTGAAATGGAATGAGGTAGAACACTGGAGCGTCATTTATTGTAAAGAATCATCAATTTTGGAATGGTTTTAAGTTTTAACGCAATTTTTAAAATTAAAATATAAACATAAGAAATTAGTAGGCAAGTGCCTATAATAAAAAAATGCTTTGAATTTTATATTATTTAAATGCAAAAGAATTTGTTAAAATTTCTTCCTTTCTGGTTTGGTTTGATAGACGTTGGACCAAATTTCACAAACTTTCATTCATTCTTACACAAGTTATAATGGAATCACTGTTTATGGAGTTAAGGGGGATTCCCCACCACGAAATTGATTTATTTTCGCTGAAACTCTGGGGATTGGTATTATGTATATATGTATCGAATTTCAACTTCGTATCTTGAGAAATGCGCATTTTGTTGTTTTTTTTACTTTAAAATTTTCCATTATACGAGGAGGGGGAGTTCCTGTGGGCCGATTATGCTCATCTACGAACTCAACCTTACAAATAAAATAACAAACTCACATAGCGAATTTTAGCTTTCTACGTTGCTCCGTTCGCCCATAATCGTGTTGACAGATGGACGAACAGACGGACATGCATAAATCGAGATAACTTTTGATCCTGAGTAGGAATCTGGTAACTTTTATGACTCCTTCAAGGTGTTAAAAACAGTAGACCAAACTTATTAAGGTATTTGTTATACAAAGTCAAGTCAAGTCAGAAGATCAATCTTTTCCTGTAAGTTAAATTTTGCTAAAAATGTAGGCACTTTATGTCAAGTATAGAGGTTAATAAAAAAAGGTATTGAAGAATATTTTACTAATTTAATTTAGGATTATAGAAAACATCCTGACTATACAACTTCCATAATCCGAAAAAAGTACATTTTAATCGACTTAACCTAAAAAAAACATTTGAGTACTGATTTTTTAAATTGACCAGGAATTCCAAAAGAACGCATTTCTCCTAAAAAAACATCATGTTGAATTTCAAAAGTACTATTTGTAAGTCACAAGATATTTCACAACTTGGATTTGTATTATATTGCCTGTCACATTTATTCTAAAAAATCAAAATAACTCGAAAAATACACATCATAAAAAAATTGTCCCAGACGAAAAATTAATATCTCCAAGGGGGACATCTGCTTGTCCTAAAATCAGCCCTCCCTCCCTTCCAAACCCTGCGATTCGTATTCTACGCCACAAAATACCAAAATGTCCAAAACTTTTTTTGAGTGCTGATAGATGGGGTTGTAATCGCTGAAAATAAGACTTTTTTGCAATTCTCGATAAAAATACATATTGGATTGAAAAATAAAAAAAAATCCTGTTCAATATTTTTAATCAATCAATTCAATCAATCAATTTTTGGAAAATGTCCCATGCAACTGTTACTCTCTTTTAACTTTGCATCATGGATTATGTAACTGTGTAAAAAATACTGAAATGATTTTCATTTATGGCGAATGTAAGAGAAATTTCCACGATGGTGTCAATTTGTAGGCTGAGCGTTTCCCTGAAAGGTTACGATCACGTTCTTTTTTTGTTAGAGTTATTAATCAGTTTTCTACTGAAGGAAGTGTACAGCCGTAGAAAAGAACGCGTGCAGCTACTATTTGCGGAGAAAATAATCAAATAGTGGCTCACAATCCATATGCGAACGTCCTAGAAAATATTGAACAGGAATTTTGTTATTTTTCAATCCAAGGTGTATATCTCGGGAATTGCAAAAATCTTATTTTCTGCAGGCATTTTATGGCGTAGAATCCGAATCTGTAATAAAAAATGGGGGTTCCCATTTGAGATTTCAAAGTTTCCCCCTTGTGTGGAATGCTGATTTTAGGACATGCATATGTCCCCTTTGGAGATATTAAATTTTCGTCTGCGACAGCTTTTTTGTATGATCCGTATATGTATATTTATTTAGGCTATTTATTATTAACAATCCATGGATATAGTAATGCGAAAATTATCTTTTTAAATCTCTAAATTAAAGCACCTTAGTTCTGAGTTGAATACCCTTAGATCTGATCTATGAATTGTTAAGAAGCGACTTAAGTATGACCAATGCCAACAAAGCAATTAAAACATTTATGTGCGTTAAAATCATTATACTACACTTCGTTAGTGCAAAGATGAGAGATTAGATGAGAATCTAATTCCAGTTTCTAATTATGGTAAGACTCTTGTAACGCGCGAGAAACGTTCTGTGTTATAATACAATGTCGTGTTATAGGAGAAGCAGAGCGCAAACAGTTACAATTAAATAAAAAAAGTCTTCTGAATATAATCGAAAGTACACAATTTGCACTTTAATTCATTTTAAAACAATAAAAGCTAGAATAATTTAATCACGCTGTACGAGTATCGCGTCGTTATACGGGGCTTTACTATGCTCAACTTCACTTCATAAAGCCAGATGGACATAGGAAAGCATTCAAAAACTGTTAAGCACAAAACAAAGTTAAATTTGGGAAGTCACCACATTAACCTAAATAAGAGTTTTGCAGCATATACTGTTCCAGAACGGTGATTTCATGACCACTCTAATCGAGGTAACTAGTGACAAGGCAGGTTCACCTTTAGTCAGCTGGTTACATAAGTTTTATAACGACAGAGTATTCTTGGACCACTTGTAAGCCAAGGTAGTGTGGTTCTTTCTTACAGAAGCTCAGCAGTAATCACATCTTTTAATTTTGCAACTCAGTCATTAGCTCAGTGAAATCATTTGATATTTTGATTTTATTTGAATGAGTCATATACGGTCCACGTAGTACTGAACTGATTGCTGTGCTGCAGTCTCTCGTTAACATTGGCAACCATACACGGCACTATGCAACTAGAGAAATAAATCTAATGACTCCTTTTGATTGCACATCTAGGTTACCTAGACAGGTTCTGTATCTGTTTCACAAGCTAGAACAGCTCGCCGCTGGTAGTTAAGATGTCAGTACTCCATGTCGTCCGAATGCCGGCGTAACGGCAGATTACACAAGTCCGCGCGTACAGGTCTTAAGTACATACATCGTCAGGAGATTCTAGTCTCCACTTCATATTCAATTGCTTCCGTTATATTCCATCGGTACTTAGGAGCATTGCTATACTTCTATGATGCAATTGCATGCCCCACTAAGCGCGAACATCAACCCCGTCGTCAGAAAAGTTGCATTAGCACAACAAAACAACAGCAAATGGTTGCCTAGAGGAGCACTTCCAGTCAGAAAGCTGCTATGCCGGCTAACTGAAATAATGACCACGTCTATGCGGGTTCAGTTCAGATAAGAACCAGGCGATCGTTATGTTATAATTACAAGCTGCAGTCGGTGCGGTGCGCTGGTTTCTGTAGTGATTTGAAGCTGTTTCTGTTTTTTAATGAGTTCATTAAGTGGTCATTGGACCATGTCACACATGGTAATGTCAGCCCCATTGTGAGCGTTGGCAGTGCCCTGAGAGAATTGTTCGCACTTTTCATGTTCACCTGTTTTTGGAAAATGTTCAAATTTCAATAAAAGCGACAAAGCCATTGCCAATATCACAGCAATCAAAACTTCTTTGCAGTGCGACATTAACCGTGAAAAATATCATTAGTACTGAAGGTGACAATCGAAACAAAAATCGAACTTCCAGACATTCATGAGATTTGAGAACCTTGAAATCATTTAATAAATCTTTTTTTTTTTTTTGGACGAAATCGATATTTAATTGCATTTGCCTGGAAGTTGTAGAGGAGACAAAGTTTTGAGATATAATATAGCGCGTGGGATTATGCAAGACATCTATCAGTACGTTATTTTATTGAGGTAAAGGATGTCGGGGTAATCAAGTTGCAAAGAATGAAAGCATATAGTCTAATAGTTTGAGCTTAAATGATGGTAATGTTCATTTATTTATTGATTTCAAAGTTTTAGAAAAATTATAATTCTCATGAGATTTTATATTCATTTAATTGCATTACAGAATTTTATTTGCATTGATAATTCATAGGTCCTAACAAGGAACACTTTCTTTGAACTACAAGCATTGAAAATAAAAAAGACACGTATTTTTTTATTGACAATGCAGAACATTTAACTACTGTAATCAGTGTTTTTTGGAAAGGTGTCATTTTACAGATCCCTTTAAAGACATTTAATTACTAAAAAACATAAAACTACATATGTACTAGCATAGTTAATCCGTATCATAGTAGTATAGGTAGTGGTGACGAATGCGTTAATTTAACGCATCAGGGGCATTGTCTAAATACACCCTCAATAAAAAGATTCTGAAAATTGTAAGTAAAGCAATTATGATTAGGATAAGATACTGCTCAAAATTTGTGTACAATTAATTCCACAAATATTTGTACTATTTTATTTATAACTTTAGTTATTTTCAGTAAGTACCTACCCGAGTAGAAATTTGTTAGGGCATGCTCTAACACCGTCAGGGCTAGATTAGCCTGCACGATAATATGCATATTAGGAAGTTCCTGTGAGGCCCTCATCAGTTCATAATATGAATTGCCCTATTAGGATTTTTATAATCCGGTCCCTATTTGGGGGACATGCAATGAGGTCATATGGCATTTCACTTTCTAAATGCGAAATAAAGTCATATTGTGTCCGTGGTTTTATTGCGCACTTTAAAATAAAATAATGTTATGCAAAAATGCAAATTAATGCCATAAAACGTTATGATATTATTTCGCATCACCAAATAATAGATGCCAATTTCATACTATATTTTGGTTATTTTGAAATGGTTTCCGAAGACTACAAATCCAAAGGGATTCCAGTGTTATGTCCAGATTGTTTGATAACTGTAATAAGTTCCACCAAATTTTTGCCATAAATATATATAAATAAAAATATAAAATGAAATAATAAAAATTTACCATATTGAATTTTTACTCTAGGTGTTGTAGGACATAACGTGGTTAATTTTCCTTTTACAATAAATCCTACGAAGTGAAATATCTGCAAGTATAATTTGTAAAAAGAGAATTTGCCATTTTCCTATCTCCAGAATTTGTTTTCTTTTCCGCAATACGGCTTTGATTCCTTGTTGTCTCGCGAATACCTGATAATATCATATGGTTTTATTTCGTATTAAGATGCGCAATAAAACTGTGAACAAAATATGGCCTTCTCTCGCATTTAAAAAGTGAGATAATACTATATAGCGTCATTTTATATGGCCTCATTGCACGTGCCCCCCTATTTGGTGCCGTTATTCTAGCCCCTGATGAGGCGTGGCTCTTCTGGTTTCGATAATTTTGTTAGAATGCAGCCATTTCATGGGGAACCTCGCCTGGTCCTGATTATTTTGCCCGAAAGTTAGCATTTCTTAGTGAACATATTCTGGTTCCAAGAATATTCGGGAATATTTACTAAAACACGTTAAATGGACGATATAATTTTGCCGGTAGGGTAACTATCTAGGTTTAATTTAAATAACAATCTTTTATGGCGGAAATAAGTCCAATCAAAGGTAGACGGGCCACTATTCATATTTTAGGAAAGTAAGATGGTTTATTGTATGACGTGAAGTTAGTAAGCCTCAATTTCGTACCAGTTTATGGAGGAAGATAGCTCCTGATAATTCCTTCTCTAGGTAGGCTACATCAAAGTAATTAGGACTCGCAGTTTGAGGCATGTTTTTAAGTGTTCACGGGTATATTTTACGGAAGCTTGCAGAATTGGATTCAATTCCATTTCATTTTCTTGGGGGGTAGAATAATCTTTCTGATTTCTTAAAAGTCGGTTAGACTGCACTGCGAACTTATGTAACTCTTACAACAGCTACAAAATTGGTCAGGAACGTAAAGATAAACTGAATCCCGTATGAGAGGGCTCAATTTAGTTAGTTTTATAAACATCGTATAATCCTTGGTCAAGTGGTCAAAGTACCAACAAATCTAATAAATACTAAACCGAATCAATGGATAAGAGAATTTTATAGAATCCTTATTCCTTGATGATGCAGATGAGGTACAACAATGGGAAACAACAAATGTTCTCTATTGAAATTAGCCTTAAGATGAACTCAACCGCACTGCAGTTTATTATCTATATGAATGTCCTGCTTTCATATTCACAAGGATCTGGAACTGTATATCAAATATACTGAATTCCAAAAATATTACAACCTGAACGCCTATCTAAACTTCTGACCAGGAAGCACAGTTGGTTAGAAAGACAGCAGTGAATTTATACATATAAATATTATGTACTAGAGAATTATTACATTTCAGGTACAGTTGCTATTACTATATAAATTATTTGCCTATATTTATCTACCTTATGAGTTTTATGATCTCGAACTCATCGTTATGTTACAGTTTTGTTGTGTTTTTAACTGTTGTTAGCGACCAAATGAATTTTAAAAATGGAACATATTAGGCACAATAGAGCTTCAAGCAAGTAAAAAATAAATTTTTCAACCACCAAAAATTCGGTGTATTTTGTAAAGCATAACAAAGTAAAATAATGTCAACTATACAAAATAACAAAAATTGAAAAAAGCTTACCTTCAGCACAAGAAGCTAAATATTTTCCATTACTCGAGAAACCTATATCACGAACTTCATCGGTGTGACCTTTAAGGGATGTAACTAGCCATGGATGTGTTTGATTTTTCTCATGGCGTTTATTTAAGCCACCAGTGCCGGTATTGCGCCCTTTATTTGACTTATTATTACCACTACCGATTGTGTGTTGTTTTTGCTGTCCGTGGCTAGTAGTCGTTATGTCTGCCACTATTCCACTTCCAGGTGATTTCACGTTCTTTTGATGATGACAACCTTGGCTACAGTTATGTATCGCGGAGTCACCTGTAATTAAGAAAAGAGGTATCTTAACAAAACTACAGAACTTTTTACAAAAAAAAAGTAGCTTATAGTGCAAAAAGTGTAAAGAATGCAAGAGGTCAATCTAATCGAGGGCATCCAGAAAACAATAATTAGGGAAAATTATACAAAATGGGACTATTTACGAACTAAAATTCGGACAATTTAATTATTACGCTATAATCATTCAAGTTATCTATAGCTAAGGTATTAAGCTTTATGGATTTAATTCGGTAGTTTTACTGCCGCTATTTGATAAATAAATTCCAAGGCGAATGAAATCAGCAAGAACTTTGGACATGAGTCATTCAAGAGTATGATTAAACTGGAGTTTTACGATTCATATCTCAGTTTCATGAATTTAAAGAAATTTCCAAGGAATGAGTGTAACCCATGAAACATTTGGTTATATAGTGTATGCGGTGCGTAAATTTATTTTTAACTAGTTCTTTTTCTCGTTATTGCAGACTGAGTGGCCAATAGAAGGTTTTTGTAAATTAATATGAGGACAATAATGAAAATGAAAAAACATTTCTTTGACATGCAAGTAATATGTGTGAAAATCATTGTTTTGGGTGGTAATTAGTATTTAAAAATTTAGCCATATTACATACTCATATTATTATTTCGTACAATGTGACACTAAGATGTGGATCTTTATCAGTGCCTCATGAAACTTTATTAACACGTTCATGCCGGGGTGACCCACCGGTGGGTCACGCGAGAACCTTAAGAGAAAATTGCATGATAAACTAAATACAACATGAGAAAGCTCTTTTCCTAGCAAAGCCCCGGCGTAAAGGTGTTAAGGAAGAAAGTAGTTTCTCCATTTCGCATATCTCGATTAGTATGCCACTTGTATTCATTTGACATTATAGTACATAATATTTATATGTATTCCAGAGAATTCTAGTTATCCAGTGTGACACAAATCTAATAGCACTTTTTAAAGTTCATGAGATTCACAGAAAGCGATATGTTTGCATTATAGAAAGCGATAATGCAAACAGTTGCGCTATACTAACAAAAATAAGGGGCGAATGCTATTACTCATCTTCGTGTCGAAAATTGGCTAACTTTAATACACATATGAAAGAACAGAAAACATAATAAAGGCCATACCGATGCACAAAACCAAATTAAGCCCGTACACAGAGAAGAAAGACGAAAGAAGGCGTAACTGGGAAGTAATAAACCTGCCCCAGATAAAACAAAAACAAAAACAATACAAAAAAAACGAAACTAATATGAAAAAACGACGCTTAAAAACAATCAAGCAGCGCCAAACAATCTCTGTCTATTTTAGTAATTGACGTCTAGTATAAGTAGGAAAGATACATTTCCGAGGAGACACGTCACGTTTTACACGAACCATATGATTCATCATAATACGCCAACGTGTTTCACTCCAATCAAACTTATCTGGCATAGTGGAAACGTTCACCCACCACACCACCTCTTGAGCCCGTTTTCCATAGTTCCACTAATTCATACAAGTGACGTACGTGGAGTAGAGGTTTCCTTTCTCTTAATTGCGAAGATTTTATTGCTTTTGAATTGCTAATGGGGAATACTTCCGTATTGCACGTGATTATCGCACAATTTTTTGTTTTTATTTGAAAGCATGCGCAATTAGCTTATTCATGAGGAGTTAGGCAGGAGGCGGCAAATTGCTTGCTTAATTGATTGCTCGCGTGAGAAAGGGTTTTTGTTTTTTTTATTACTTTTTTAATTATTTCTGTCCCTATTAAAACTGGTGAAAAATAATACAGTAGAAAAGAATAGAAACGGAACACTCGAACTATGCCATGAGAATGAGCAGAGACTTCGTGTCACACTTACTTCAAAATTGAGATTCAAGAAAGCATAACAAGACAAAGGATTACCTATTTGTTTAGCGTTTCACCATTCCTACCTTCCTACCAAAAAGACCACAATTATGCTTCACTATTTTGCGGTATACACTTTCAAGACAAGACAATTGCTGGTGGAGTGGTTTTCTTCGTTGCAGAATTGGGTTTCTGTGACACACCCAATTGTGATTCTGCTCTTAAGTTCAGGTTAAATGTCCCGACTTTTTCGTGTCACACTTATTCTTTTTTGCGAAAAATCCATGTGTAATTTATCTTGTCAAAATAACAGTAGTTAATTAAGTAACAATTTACTGTAAAAGTTATATAACACGATTAGTGTGGCTGAGAACTGCTGCTTTAAATTCATGTTCAACAAGTTTTTTTTTGTCGATTTTGCAAAATAAGAAAAATTTTGCAGTACTGTTTTGGAGATATCAGTAAGTTTTCTTGGACTGAAACTACAAACTGGAAATTGAGGGTACGTAAAATATGAAAAATTATCTTGGCCACATTAGTAATACTTATGTATTGTGAATTTCTTTCGGTTTCGATTTTTCTGCCCTAATCTTATCTTTTCTTTAATGAGTACAGATTTATATATACCTTCACATTATTTTCAATAGGAATGTTCTTTATTGCTGGTTAGTTTTTACTAAAATGCACTTAAGTTTCGGCACAAGATTTTACACCAATCAAAAGTTAATAAACCGGAATTGCTTCTGTGATAAGTTACAAATATATTGACATCAATATTAACCATATACTATCCAGAACCGATTCCCTTTGTGAGACCCTATGTGGGACCTCTTGTGCCATTTATTATATTTATAATCTACATCCATCCTAAATACAAAATTTGGCGGGCATCCTAATGTTTTTTTTTTTCATTTAATGATAATGCCCTGGGTAACAGCACGTTTTAATTATCATTTACTGTTGATGAATAATTAAGGCCCTGTGTGTCAGGTACTAACTGTCATTACGGCCGCGTAATGAACCAAAAATGGTGCATTAACAACTTGCACTAATGATCAAAATTTTTCCGTCATTACGTCTTAATGAAGTTAAAACGACCTAGAACTGAAGTTTTGTAAGTGTTATCAGTCGGATAGGTAAACTGTTCAGTGTATTATCCGAAAGAAGAAGAAGAATGACTTAAATAAAATTCTCAGTATTTGATTATTTCAATTCAATTATTCTTGGTATTAAGAAATTCAGTTTGTGAAATATAATTTCAGCATCTTGCTCTGATCCACTTATTCGGTCAAAGTCAGTTTAACAGTAACACAGCTGATTTTCTTAATTAAGGATACGGCTATGTGTCCCCAGTTTCCTAATGATCATTTAGCGTTTAATTATCATTGCGTAGCGCTGTGTGTTTAGGGTATTACTATCAAATATCAAGTAAAATGCGATAACGCCGCCGCCAAACCAAAACTCTTAAATTAAACATATTTCTTATTTTTTTGAAAAAAAAATAATAATAAATTTGTAATTCAATATAAACAGACTATTAAACTAAAAATAACTTTCGGAACAAGACCAGCTAAACTACAAAATTTACAAAATTAATTTATGGATGGAAAGTAAAGTTTTCAATTTCATGACCGCAAAACTACAATGTTGTATCTTTTTCTTACTAGAGTAAAGTAAAATACATACATTTATAAGTTTTTTTTAAACTTAAAATTGAGACAAGCTCCACGCATTTCCAAGTCTTTGTTCTCAAGCTTAGTTATTTTGTATAACAATTAAATCATCACTTGCGTTTTAAAATAAAAGGACGGAGTGTCGCCCCAGGAATTCGAAACTATTTTTGGCCAGTGGCCTCCATTAAATTGGGAGATTTCTAGTTCAGCAACATATTTCCAGTTTGACCTAAATTTTGATGTGCTTCTGGTATCAATATTTCCGAGTATTTGCTCGGAAATGCTCCAAGTTCAGTTGCCTTGACCTAACTCTCGCGTTAGTACACAAATCAAAGAAACGGATTCGGTCTGGCTAGTTCGTCTGCAAACTTTTATATTCTAAGTTAACAAGTGCTATAAAGGATTATTTTTTGACGAATAAAGAAAAGTTTGCAGTATAATACTTTGACTGCCAGAAAGAATTTTTGGAAAGGCGCCATCAGGTTAAAAATTTTATTAAATAATACAATGAGTCTATTCAGATTAGCCATGGCCCCCGCAAAGGGAAACGTGAGCCACTGCCTAAAAAATTAACCCACACGTCCCTTGCTACTTTCTCTCGCTTCGCAAATTACTCACAAGTCTCCTCAGAAGTGAAGCTCGTATGATAAGGCTCTATAAAAGTATACATCTGGCAATAAGCTCAGTCTTTACCATCGACCAAATATAAGAAAGAGAAAAAAACTAGAGTAAATTACTAAGAAGTTCCTATTGACCTTGAAATCAGCCGATAAAGTTTTTAAATTTTCGCTTTACGTAAAATATTCACCTTATGCCCCACAAAAGAATGCAAGAGATAAAAAATAAAAATTCATGCCTCTTGAGATTCTATCGCTTAGAGCTTAGAGGTATTCTCGTGCAGATTAATTCAAATTCTATTCTAATGCAGGCCGGGTGGAAATTGTACAAAGGTTTCAAACAATACTTGAAGGTTTCTGGTGGAACCTCATATGCTCCAATTCAAATGACATTTGTTAGAAACGTAATTCGGAACGTAAACATTGCAAAAGATATGATGTTTATCTCAATCTGTTACTAGTGAATTTCTTAGTACATTATTTTATTTACATACCGATGCACCCCTCTTTGGTGGGTATTTTCTTTGGTTTGGCCTTGAATGCTCGCTTTTTTCTCTTGTTATATTTACTTGATGGTCTATATCTATACGTACGTCAATCTCAAAGTTTTGCAATTTCATGATTTGGTTGCTAGGAATAGATTCAATTTTCGTCACCTGTAGCGATGTTGAAGACAAAAGTTGACCTATTTGAGAACTGTTTATAATAATGCGTTTTTATATTGCTTTCATATTTTATTAGTTCCATTTACTACACCCTATCGACTATCCTACCTACTTAGGTCGTTTTTTTTACGGCCGACATGCCCGTCATCCGAAATCGGTTGCCGTGGTACGTGGAACGGAGTCATTACGGAGACAGTTTGTCCAGGTTATTACTGTTATTATATTTATTAATATCAGAGTTCCTAAATATAATAAACATCTGGAAAACCCTTATGACCTATAAATATCCCATATGTATATAGATATATAGTAAAAAACAGAGATAAAATGAATTAAAACATAAAAATATGAATAATGCCCTCCTCTCGCACCAAGTAGCAGATTAGCGTATTGAGATATACCAACACCAAATGAAAGATCTTAACTTCTTGATTACGAACTATAAATATTATTTTATATTTTTTGTATTCGTAAAAAAATGAGTTGCACAAACATCTCACCATTACGCCCCACCTTCATAACAAATACCAAGAACAATTTAAGCTTGGTAGCGTGTGCCAAAATTGAATAGGCAATAAAACTTTTATAAATATCCAGAAAATAAATAAATAAAAACATAGATGA
>QYTT01079796.1:3961-80103 GCA_006980735.1 Dasypogon diadema | reverse complement strand
TGGTGTACATGAAAAGGTAGTCACATGCAATTGTCGCTAGGAAAATTGATTCAACCTTGTGGCAACAGCCAGCCAAACAAACACTCTCGACGATAAGCGTTAATGACCCGGTGGAATATACACAAAACCTGGAGATTTTGTTGTAGCTACAAAACATGCCAGGAAAATCAATAGTTTTCCGTGATTTTCATTTCATTCAAGGAACTTTTAGAAATTGTGTTGTTTTTAGTGCGATGGTTATCAACTTTTTGGTGGTATGGTAGCGCCTTACTCCGGGGTAATCTAGTAGTAGGTCGTCGTAATAGTGTCATGGTCTATATGACTACTGCCTGAAGGTCATCAAGATGAGGAGAAAATTACCCTGAGGATATTATTAACTGCACGGAACTTAACGTGAGGTGAATTTACTTTTCTAAGAGGTTTCACCCCGACCTCCTATGCTTGATTTCAGAGGTGTTTACCTTAATATTGTAGCAATGATGACAATAACAATCGTAAGTTGGTTGACTTTTTCGGAAGGATTAAGTTTAAGCAATTTAAGCTTGAGGAAGTTTGGGGTGAACCAAATTGTCTAAAACCCAACAAAAACCAGATTTAGGGTAATTTAGATTTGTTGGGTAAGCTGAGAATAGTTTGGAAAGTGTAACTAATTCCAAATTACAGCCACTTCGTGTGAAATATTCGATATAACGTTTGTTCCACCAAGGAATTCTTCACTTAACCGGAGTTTCTTCGATGCCTAGTGTTTTCAGTCTAATTGAAATTTGATTGTTGTAATTATTTCAGGTTTAGATGGACTAATGACGATAATATCAGAAATCAGGCGTCAGAGATATCTTGATATTTTTAGACAATCTATTTCGATGATCCCCTGCCTTGCTAAAGTAATCAAGAAATAAGTATCATTAATCCTGGTTATTGACCTTTACTGTTTTTCTGTTTTCCAGAATATTGAGAGCATTAACGATCTTTCAGTTGAGTTCTTCGGAATACTTTGACAAAGCAACCCTCAGTTTATAGGCCAAGTCTGAAACTAAGCGTTTATACATCAATTTCGGCCCGGAACTGCGCTGCAACCTATGCGCTCAGCAAACTTCTCTTATTTCTAATCGAGTTATTTCCAGACAACATTTTGATACTTTATAAAAACCTAATTATCTTCTAAATCTACTTTTCACTGTAATGCTCAACCAAATTCACTTTCACCTACTCATAAACATGGCAAAATCAAGAGAAACTTTTATAGTTTGCAATTATTGCAAAATATGCTCAAAAATTGGAAAGTCACGCAATTCATGATGCCTTCGGTATTCGTAGCGTAGCGTAACATAAATTCGAATAATTTCAATTAAAGTAAATTATAAATGTGAACGGCTGCTTCATAACTTTCTTCGACACTATTCCTCTCCGACTACTCTCATTTTTCTTTTCACTTTGTCTGATCATTTCCCTTTCCGGGAAATTTAGTGAAGCAAGCCAAAATTACAACACAGTCACCAAACCCCCTCCAGTTTTAACATATCTATTCATTTAGCGCTAATAATATTCTTAAGAAGAACGTTTCCGTCACACGATATTTTGGACACGTACTGATTACATCTCACGACCACGGACGACATTCACCCGGTTTTTTCCAATTGGTCTACATAACTCCGGCAATTCATCTCACTGATGTAACAGCACCGGATGATATGCACCAAACATGCAGTCTGCCAGTGATCTTTCACTCAGTCCAACCGCCCTCCTTTACTCCCCATGCTTTTCAGAAACCTTGGCCCCGATTAGCTATAATTGACCAATTTCAGAAAATTACACATTGACAATACTGTTTTACTTTCACTACGGTTCATGTTGGCGGCTTTAATGATCAAGTGATCAACCAGATGGCTTCTGTTTGCCACTTATGTTTATGATCCAAATGAAAAGGAGCCCGAGTTCAGTGATCCAATTTAGATGATCAAATTTGGTTGTTTCCAAGAATTCAATGGTAATAATTGGGTGAGTCGATATCGGGAAACACCTTGCTATTAGCTTCTCATTGAGATTATATCACCAGCCCACCGATAGCGCTTGTGTTATAATCAATCCAAGTGGGTTGATGATTTGAGGAAGGTGCGGTTTAAGTGAAAGTATGATAAATTCGAATGATATTTTCTGTGATTGGTGTCCTCTTCTTCCGAAGTTCCCCATCTCTATTAATCGTACATAAACTGTGCCAGGAATTAAGGACAGCTGATGTGTCTACTTCCTGCTATTGCACTGGCATTCAAAGCTCGTTCCAGAGAGTAGTTCTAATTTTTACTGCATAGTGCATACGATGAGAATGACGACATGGAAACTGATGGTTTGCTTCAAAAATCTCATCTATACAATAAGTGGGTCAAAGTAATTGTGGGGGTATGTGCGGTTTCATAGTTCAGTGGTTTCTATTGCTTCACTGAATAATCATCAGTTACTTCTCTACTTGGATTTCGGTCAAGTTTTTATTGTTGCATGGTTTTACTAGAAAAATTAAATGCATAGGGGATTTGAAGTCTTATAGCAGTAATAAAAGGAGTAAACATGGGGGGTTCTCATAGGCTAACGTTTGTTAGCAAGTTATAAAATTATAATCTTCTAATTCCTAATTACAAAAAGTAGTTAGGGAATTTGATATTTCAATTATTTCAATATTTTAGTAATTACATGGATTTAATTACATACGGAATTAAAATTGGAATTACGAAAAACGATTTAATAATGAAAGAATTATAAATTACAAAATTTCATTCCTTGAATACTTTATTTTGTTTGCAGTTATAGCCCACTATAAGAAAAATTTCATTTAATTGATTCAATTTTCTTTTGCTTTAAAAAGATGAGCTGTGTAAAACTCTTGGTATAAACTAGAGAAAAGGAGAAAGATTAGATTTTAGTTTTAATTGTAATTTTAGGTGCGATATGACTCAAAAATACAACAAAACCAACGAAAGGTTTTTTAGAATTCAAAATTTTCTGATGTAAATTTTTCTTTTCAAGTTAATTATGTGGTTCTTTATTCAATTAAAATTATATAAATTATTTAAGGAAGGGATTTTGTAATTTTTGTAGTTTACAACTTCTTCACTTCGTATAATCCCAATTTTAAGTATTTAAATCCATCCAAGATTTAAGAGTTTTAATTACTAATTCCTTTACGTAATTAAGAATTGAAAACGTTCACTACATAAATAAAAGTAATTCCCACCTTTGAGTATAGAGAAACTGACCGTCCAGAGTATTTACGAAAGCCACCTCCACAAGGAGTAATCACACTCTCGAGAAATTATTTATTCGCGAATAATACAAATATTATGGCGAATTCTATTTAAAACATTCCGTACAATTGCGCAACGCCTTCTGATTGTTTATTAAAATAAAATTTATTTTCTTACATTTCCTGTGGGTTTAAAAGGCAAAAATAGGACAGGTTTTTCTCTCTAACTTAGAAACAGATTACACCAACACCACTACACTGTGCAAATAAAAACGGGTATGAATTTTCGAAGAAATTAAAAATAGTCAAAATATCAATTATTTATATACGTCGACGTGATGAATGCATACGCCTTCGCCATATTTGCTTTTTTAATGAGACAGCAGTGACTACTGCGGTTGGCGGCCAAAGGAAAATCGTTAACTTGAACATTTTCTTACAACAGTGATACTTTACTGGGAGTCGTTAATTTATTTTGAGTGCTTTTTAGCGTCAAAATTTACAACAATTCAGAAAAAAAGGGGGAAATTCTTAAATCGCTTTCTTGACAACTACCACAGGAAGTATTTTAGTAGCGCTATTTTCATTGTAGACAGCTTTATATCCGTGAAATTATTTGGAAAAGAAATAAATCATGTCGTAACAATTTGAGATGAGGACAAAATATAATTTTTGCGAATATGAATCGTTTAATGAAGAAACTGCAAAAAAACAGGAAAAGATTTTCGAAAGTCTTTGACATTTTAAGGAAATTCCACATTTAGCTCAAGGGTAAAGAGTAAGGAACTTTCATAAAGCTTTAAAATTGTCTAAGCATTATTCCAGAATTTCCCTTGATATTTTCCTGTTAATCCAGTATTACAGAAATACATACTATTTTTCTGTTGTAGTTTTAAAAACAAATTAGTATTTGGAATAACCCTGAAGAAATTGGCACATTATTTCCATAGAAATCAATCTTCACTTTCCTAACAACTTTGAAAGTGTATTCATTTAAACACCAATGGTCCTAAAATAGACCCTTGTGGAACTTACGTAAATAATAAGCTTGAAAATGAAACTGTGATTAAACTTTTGAAAGTCCCACTGTATACGTTACTAAAAGAAATCTCAATATATTTTTAAAATTTCATGTTTTTTTCACTAAGAACATTTGACCTTTTGGAGAGGGTCCGGACCCCTCTAATGAACATTGGAATTTCTATTGCTGTAATATATATAATACAGGAAAATCGCTAAGTAGCATATCATATCAGTTAATAGTTTTTTTTCAATTATCAGTCAATTTAAAATCAATCCTACTTGTCAAGAAAATAAAAAAGTTACATGACTTGAGTGCGACTTGTTTTTACATCAGCACCACCAGAAGCTTTGCTAGAACAACTTTTAATGTAAATCAGAACACAAAATAGAATGCACCTTGAAATAGCGTAAATAGTTGGCTATGTCGGGTGAGCAAAGACTTCCTTATCGTTTTAGATAAGGTGAGTTACCAATTTTTTTCTATATGTTAAGATAAATGGGAAACAAAAGATCGAAATTTGTGCATAGTTTACGTTTTGTGCAGCTCCCAAAATCTCATGTCCTTGTAAAGGTTCAAATCTTCAATAAAACAGGGGTCAGTATCATTGCTCTTAAGCACCGTACACATATTGTGACCGCTGGCAAGGTCTTGAAGCACCTTTCCTCATCATTTCTCAAAATTTGAATAAATCGTCTGAAGGTATTCGAGTTTTTCAACCTTGCAATCATTGAATCCAACGGTCGTTGCTTCTCAGATTTTTTTCCTCAATTTTTTTTTTTCCGAGCTATGATTGCGGTCATTGTCACCATCAACTTACTAGAAAATTTTCCTTAATTAAATTTTTACGTGTTTGTTGCCGGCTTCCTGCTGATAGTGCACAGATTGTCTCCGTCACAGGTATACAAACCGAGTGCAGGTATACACTGAATAGATCTATTGAGGAGGAAAAAAATATGTCGCGAAACATGTCGTGGAATTAATTTACAAAATTTTAACGCAATATGTTTCGGTCTGAAATTGAGGCCACGTGAAAATTGTTGATCCATCAAAAAATTTACCAAAGGCAATAGTAAAAGTAGCAAGCACGTCTCGAGTCTTGAGCATGTAAAGTCACCTTGATTTGTTCCAAGTGGTCATGCGCGATACTTCTCTTCTCGATGGAACAGGCCCCTCAACCTCTAATCGAGTGATTTTGTAGTTGAGTTCGAGTGTATTGGCACAAATCTATATTCGATATAATGGGATTGATTTGTTGCTAATTTGTTCTGATTTTCATGTGCAGGTTATTCTTCCTCATCTCATGTTTTGTTTGTGTCATATTACGAAATACATGGACACCTCGTAAGCGGTAGATGTTCCATCAGTTTGTTATGCACGGTTAAGCACGCTCGTGTAATTAATTCCATTTAGCCGTGCACTGATCGATTTTCCAGTGGGAATATTTTACGCGTGATGCAAAGTAATGGTTTTGTTGGGAAAATGGAAAAAGAGTGGAGTACCAAGAACTATGAACCCGACAAAAATTGAAAAGTGGGATAAAAAATATGGAAAAAAAACTCAGTTAAGAAGGTTCTGATATGCACTCCACTGGGAAGTCAGTAGCTCATGATAGAAAGACTCCAAAGTATCTCCAAAGTATCGATACTTGATGCTTGGTAACCTTTATTTAGACGTCTTCTTTCTTTCTTCTAGAAATATGGGAGTTGAATTTAATTCAGAGTTTAGTGTTAAACTAAAAAGAAGACGAAGAACTTTTTTCACGATTTGTGATCTTGTTTCATACTAAAAAAACACCTACTTACAACACAATCATCAAAATGAGTCATTCAAATGCTGCGTTTTTTATGTTGATCCCGATTTATTGAAATTTTTATATTGAGTCGACCATTCAAATGGGTACAAATAGTCGATAAAGGCAGGCTCTGAAAAAAATTCATCAAATTGTATAACCTGGAAAATATCCAGTTCACATTTTAAAGTGCTGATGTCTATTTCTAGATTCCAAAATCAAAATTTCCAACGATCCGAATCAGAAACAAAAAATGCTGCTAAAATTTCATATAAAATTAATATACTCAATAACAACAGAGCTTATTTATGACTCATCATAATAATAAAAGTAACAGCGATAATGAATTGAAAGCAGTGACTGATAGGGGCTAAACGCTAAACTTGAAAAAGCTAATCAGCATGACCACTTGCACTCTGAAAATAACCCAGAGAATTACACTAGAAAACTACAATCTGAATGTGATACCATTGGATTTTTTCCGCTTCCGAAATACAAAGGTCACGCATGGGACTAATGATGTCAAAAATTCTATCCAAATTCTATTTTATATCTGATCTATCATGGTCTAGTTTCTAGTCTAGTCTAGAAATCCAGCGATAATGAAAAAACAACGACCCAAACCAATCCCCAAATTCCCAGAATTGCTTAAGTTCCCAATGAAAAAAAAGAACTCCACACCATTAGAATCCCTGACCCAATTTTTCTACTCAAGAAGTTGATTACCATGGCACAGTGTGCAACAAGCAAAAACATTTCTACCTGGTGACCTGACGGTGTCATCAATTTCTTAAAGATGCCCAACCAAAAAGCAAATCACAATACGATTTTTCCTGGTAATCTTGATCTGTTTACCGAAGCAACCGAGGATGAAAATAGCAACAAACGATGACCTCCCAAGTGAAAATTTGTCACTAAGAAACTTTGAAGAGTTTCCGTATTGAAAAAGAGGGAAAGAAATCTTTAAAAAGATTTGGCTGTTGCCCAGATTTTTTTCCCGGTCTTCATCATGATCATGATAAATAAACTTGTGCCGGGATGACTATTAAGAACTTATTATAGGGGGTTAACATCGTCGCCAATAGACTTTTGGCAAGCGGTCCCAAAGTTAAGTGATCAACGCAATGTTGACAGATGAAAGGGAGTTAAAGTGGAACTGAAGTGAAACTTTGTGATAAATTTTTGACTGAAATTCGAAAGCAGCTTGAACTGCTTAATCTTTAAATCTTTTTTGCCAAGATTATGTAACTCACGTTGTGAACTTTTGCAGATGGTGTAAACGGTCTGCATCTCATCTGTATCGTGTTATAAAATAAACAGCCATCGATAGCACTCGTCGCCAGTAACTTCTTCAATGAAATAGCTAGAAAGTAGCAATTGTTATCGAGTGGGATTCAATTAGAAATTATAGCTCAAGATAATTATAACTGAGATGGCTAGACTAATAAAGATAGGCGGAATTATTGAGAAAGCAAAAAACGTTTATTCACTGATGACATTATCAATTTCTATGCAGTAAGGTCACAACAGGCTTCAGCACGTTAGAAACGGCACGAAGAACGAGGACATCATTACTATCACTAGATTACCTTGGAACTGAGATGAGTGAACAGCAGTTGACATTCATACGTGAAGCTATTATTGATGCAGTGATAAACTTGACGTAAGCACTGAGAAAGAAGAAATTACGATTTTCGTAATTTTGATGATAATTCTATTTGGGGAGTGATCAGAGAAATACCCACTTGTTTAAATCCAGTAACAGATAGAACACCTTCAAATCGACCATAAGAAGGCAGAGATTGACAATTCGATTAACATATAAAATAGAAGATCAGATGAGACAAAGTCTGATGCCCTGCCCTTTTAACCAAACTCCCGGCTCCCCGGAATTTAATCTCGACCCTTTTCTTTTTACTTGGATTAGAGGTTTCCTTTCTGAACGCTAAATCCTTGTTACTTTGGACCAACGCTAATAATATTATTGTAGACTTGCCGTAGGGATCTATATTGAATTGAAAAAGTTATAAAAAAAAGTAATAAAATAGTAGGGATCTAGTTAAGATTCTTCCGGCTCACCAATTTGTGTCAATCTATTAAATATATTGTAAATGCAGGAAGTCAAGTGAAATACAACAACGTAATTTCGTCTAAACTGTCCTCACAAAAACAACTATTATACCAGCAAACTTTCCATAGACTGAAAATCGACAATTAGCTGGGCAATTGCAGGCATATTATCTGCAGCTAATTACAAATCCCATACAACACAACAAAAGAGCAACAACAATCTAAATTATCTTAGTATCTCAACATCTCAGATTTCTAAAGCTTCATTATCTTGCGTCTAAACGATGCACGCATTTCAACTTGCAACGCAGATTTACAGAGTACAAAAAGGCTTGCAAAAAAAAAACAAGGCCACTTCTGATACTATCTAGACGACACGGGAACAAGAATTTCCAGGTAAGAAACCGAAAATAGACAAAGAAGTATCTTGAGACAGTAAGACTTTCACCCGAAAGAACCGTTGTGTGCTCAGACCAATTATCAAGTCAAATTTAGTTCAACCACTTCAAAGTTCGTTGCGGAAGAATAACTGATTGCGCATTGTGCAACACATACACAAAGCAAGAACAAAAGAAACGTAAAAGTTGAGAGAATATAATTTCGCCAGGTAGAGGTAGCCGAAGTGACAATCATAACCAGTCTAACTGAAGTAGCACCTCGATATATAAAAGGTGGAATGAGTTCAGCAAGAAATTGTACGGTTGACGTCACCGAACAACTTAAGTCGAAAGCGGAACAGTTCTACGTGAAATAAAGAGTTAACAACCTTGAGTACAGCAGCGAACAGCAACTACACTACTTGAGATGCTCACGCGACTTCTTAGCTTTATCTAGAATTCGGGCTCGATTTCCGGTAATAATAAGCCAAACATATGCCACCTACATTTCAATTGTTTAAGTGGTTTTATTTGCATCTCCAGACGTTAGAGGAACTTTTGGGCTTAATGCGTGGTTTTATTTTTGAATTTTAACTCTTTCCACGTGTACATACCAAAGATGACTTTTGGTAACACGTCTGGCTTTTAAGTTAAAGACAACGGGTTGCAGCAACCCGCTAGCATGGTCCCAGATTTGTTGGATTGAGAAAAAATTAAAAAACGGGCTTATCTATCTATTTTGTGCTGCACAAGCATCATATGAAATATCCACCATTTATTTGAATAACGCTTATATACGATTCAAGCCAGACACCTATGACTCACAGAGCTAGATATAGGCTTGCTAGAAAATATTTGAGAACGTCTATGGACGAACTTCGGAAGTCTAGAACAGTAACAGAGTGTAATAATATTAGCTCAGTAGTATTAACAAATTTCTGAATAGCCTACTCTGGTTCTCACTGTCTCAATTATTATGCTGATCACATAGAAGTGGATTAAATTTACGGCGGCGTAATCCAAACGAGTATTTATATCTGACCTCAACGACCGGTACGTTTTGTAAACCGGTATTCATACTCGACTGACCGGTTAAGACAGTTAATACCGTACAACTTAACGAAAAAAAAACACTCCTGATGTCTATAAGTTTTCAGATTCAAATGGTATTAAATTATATCAATATCTATTTATTTTTGTAATGTCTTTATTGGTAGAATCCATATCAACTAAATTTAGTTCAAAGAAGTTGGTTTACTATTCATTTAGTAAGTAATAGCACATAAAAAATAATTAAGAAAATTAGGAAGATACAAAACATAAAATGCTAATACAATCTCGGGCTGTAAATTAAGAGATCTGTAGAATTATAACGCCGAGGCCCCAATTTTTCTGTAGTAGGATATCGAAATTCATTTACCTCCAGTCACTGAATACTTTAAGAGCTCTATATAAACCTCAGCATTACAATCAACATGACTACCGGAGCCATTAAAACTGTGACCTTATCCAAGGAGATCTAGCCCAACAACTATTTGCTAGATTAAAGATTCTGGAATTCATTGGACACTGTGTCCGTATCTCTTAAACAAGGTTGCCTGTACACCATTTACAGAAATCGGCTGACATTCTCTCAGATTCTAGATCACTGCAAAGACGCTTGGAACAATAAGTATAAAGCCGCGTTGTCCAAGGTATATATGATTGGGCAAGGGTTTAAATTTCGTAAACGCATTATTAGCCTGCATTTATCGCTACCTTATTCGAAAATGAGGAAATCACTACCAGTTAATCATTGGTAGACCATGATAAGATTCAAACTTCGAACGTCATAAAACGAATCATCGCATTACTTGTTGAAAAAAAACTGATTGGCTCTCTGATTTGGCCAACATATCCTCTTCTCACCTTGCGACTATTTAGTTACCCTTCCAGTGACGAAAAAAAGTCCTTAAATATCTTTCGCATAGACGCACACATTTATTACTTTTAAAATTGTGTGTGGGGAATCCCCTACTCTGTCTGTACAACGTCTAAAGTGATTAAAGAACAATTCAAAGACTTTCAATTCGATTAGACCAAGTCCAAATCTTCTGCAATTACAACTGAATTTTCCTTACATTGCCCACACTTTATTCATTACAACAGAACAATTCCAAGGAGAAATTTTAAATTCGTGCAAAACACTAATAGATCTCACGCACAGACCCACATCAACCAGGCTTTTTTCTTTCTTAAAATGCGTTGCAACGACCTCTGTCCCGCCTGTGAGTTAAATGCAATTTCCGGCATTTTAGTTGCCATTAAAAAGGAAAATTTGCACACACCATAATTACTCATGAGATGACAAGGCAAAAGAGATCGCAGGTCGATTTAATTTAATTCAAAGGTTACCGTCTTAATTGGACAACGAGAAATTAATAAAGCGGGCAAGCAAGCAAGCAGGCAGGCAGGCAGGCAATCCCGTATGTTGCTGAGTGACGACATATGTGGTTTGTTTGTAGAGAATTTACAGTGTCGGGAAAATTGAGGAAAACCTTTCCTAGATTCATTGTTCTAAACTGTGGATCACCTTGGAAAAGCACTTCACATGACGGAATTTCACCTGAAACAGAAGAAATGCTGTATCAAACGCCTCGGTGTGCAATACCGGTGGCTCATAGACACTTTTATGTTTGCTAATGAAGTTAGGTGAGGATATCGAAGTCTCATGATGGAAAAATGCTAATGGGAGGCGATTATACCTCTCACGACTTGATTAAAAGTTGATGTCATGTGACGTGAATGCGAATCAATGGATGAAATGCTGTTCCACGTGAGTCCATATAAAAAAAAGTAGGTAGCAATTAATGTCTACCACTAGTAAATTCATTTCAGTGTCCAATGATTAATGTTCCCCTCTTTTTTTCGTAAATTCGACCAATTTTTAGACCTAAAAAAAAGAAATAACGTCTAATCATCATCTACGGCTTGTTGTACAAACCAATTGGTCTAAACTGGTAAAATGATAGGCCCTCAGATGAATTTCGAGACGTGCCCATTGAAATTAAGAATTTTTTTCGTAATTAGAAGGACACACAAGTCCTTGCCCTCAGCAAGTTCATTGACATTTTTCAAGTTAAAAACCTTCTGCATCAATTGCGTGCTGCACCCACAAAGAATTCCTATGTCTTGTTTTATAATTTTGGACTCCGCCCACTCAGCACTTTCCCACAAAATCATTATGGTATAAATAAGAGGTTTAATTAATTTGAAACGATGTGAAAAGTGAAAAATTTGCTAGAAAACAAAATAAACATTTATCGTCGTGTGGCATTGGCAGTGTAGAAATTTCTCGAGGTGTTGCCCTCCTCTCCTGGCCCCTCTCTCACTCTCCCTCTCTTCCAAAGCCATGATTGCAAAATTCGTTTTCATATTTGCGCTAGAATCCAAGTTGCGTGCCTTCCAAGCATCGCGCTTTGTGAAATTATATTCAGTCTAATTCTGGCGACCAACTTACAGAGAAATTATCTTAATTAATCGTTAATGGTAGGATGTCAGCAGGAAGGAACACGCATCAAAACACCCCCCACCCCCATTGGCATTGGTTCGCCTGTGTTCATCGTCCTCGATTCCTTTGACATAGTGCGGCTTTTCCTTATTGTGCTATTGACTTTTGCCCTCACTGCCTACGATTTCCTTCCCTGGGAAGGCGGGCGATGTGTGTCACCGCGAGATGGCAGATTTGGACCGATGCCAAGATTTTCAATTTTCTAGCGTTAAGAATAGCTTCCCACAGGCGCTTTTCTGTAGTGACCACCACCACCAGCACCACCACTACCACTGCAATGCTTTTTTGCGCAAGCACCACACCGTGCTTTAGGAGGTATTTCTGCGAGTGTAAGAAAATTAGTGATTGAGGAAAATTGCAATCTTTTGTGCTTTTACACGTGCCGGGGCTGAAGCAATTTTCTCGAATTCGAGCTGTCCTTGACGTTGTCCAATGCAATGTCAGACGTTCAGATATTGGACGATACCCGACTATTCCGCGAAATCGTTTCGATCGTAAATCCTCACGAAACGGAAGGAAACTATCGCACTTTTCGCCAGGCATCTGAACGAAACCTGGATGCAATTTGGCTAAATTACGTCCGAAAATTTTTGGCAGATTCTAAAAGCATTGATGACGCGAACGATGGCAACAAGATCTAGGCCGCCGGGAATATTAAAGTGAATTTTGTTGGAATATCGCAGAAAATAGTCTTTTAAGTTGTTTTTTTTCACTTATAAAATTAATGCATTCCACTGCAAATCACAAATCTCTTACTGGGGAATTGCGATTGTAACTCGAAATGACCTATGCTCACTTTTGAGCTTATCGCAAGCGAAATTCCAACCCGATTGCTGGAGAACCATTTCCAGATTGTGCTGCAGTCCGCATTTCTCTTATCAGTACGTTCGCGAAGCACAATGACCCAGAAACCATGTCATACCGGAATGGAACTGGGGCTACCAGTTGCACCCTACCAATTGGACACCACCATTGACCAATAGACCAGACAGGGTTAAAACCATAATGCGATAATCAAAGTGGGTAAATTTCGACTATTTCTTCATCTAATCTCCTCTAGCTGTGTCCTGTGCGTCACATTGAAAGTATCAACAACTTTCCCCCACATAAATATAAACACCCGCCTGACAACAAGATAACACGCCATTGATTAACGTCAATGTCCGCCTTCACCTTTCCTTCTTCTTGTTGTGGTGCTCACTTCACTTGCCCTGCATTCGGATTAACGCGCGTGCGTTGACGAATTGTTTTTAATTAATTTGCGCTATGTTTTGACGGGTCAGCTGAAGTAAGTTAAGCGAAGCTAGAAATTGTTGATCAGAAACGGCGTTTTTGTCGTTTTCCGTTTGCTTATTGTGACCCCGTGAAGTTGTTCCAACCCAATCTTGGCCTCAGTACTGTATAGCTTGGTTGTAATCGGTTAAAGAAATGGGTGTGTTTTTGGAGGGATGATAAGATACGCTGTTTTTCCACTCATTAGACTTTGTTTACGTGCATAACTTTTTCCTCCCGTCTTGAGTTGGATTTCAGATTAAGGCGGAATTTAAGGAAAAGTTATCAGAGGTTGGATTTATTTTATGGAGAGGCATTGCATGAGTCTTTGCCTAGCTAATTGTGATATCGAATTTCTTAGAACGTGGGGAAAAGATTTGTACTCTCCACGCCATACCCAGTAGCATTTTCATAATCTTTCTGCGTATTTAAAATTTCTTTTGAGCTCTTTTTAAGTGGTAATGAGTAATTTTTTTAATCAAAAATGACAGAAGATCTTGAAGCGGTTTAAACCTAATTTACATTGTCGGGAATAACAATAACAACCAACGATCTTGTAAATCCGGCTCGAAGGACCACAGTTCTAGATTCATATTACAACTGTGGATGATTTGGAAGATCTGGAAGATAAAGTGGAGTCAGATACGATTATTGGCAAGTTTCAAATGTATATTATACAAGAAGTAGTTTCCCGTAAACCCAATTGATGAAAACAATTTTAAGTCTTAACTAAATCACTGGATATATGATTATAGTAAGTAAATAAACGACATATTAAACCCAAATCCTAATTGGTGGTAAATCTGTTAAACCTGTGTCTCTCTGTCATACAAGCAAACAAACAGATTCGTCTAGGTTAAGCACCAGGTGATTGCATTTAGACTTAGCCTAAATTTTCGATCCTAAGTCAAACCAAGAAGCCTGCCAGGGAAAACTGTACAACATCAGCGAATAGGTGTATATTAGCATTAATTAAACCAGTGGTTGTGTTGTAATGAAAAAACAAAGCAGTAGGGGTTCAAGTATGGAACCCTGCGGTATGCCACAACTGAGACCTAGTCAAGAAGATATAAGTGAATTTTGACTTTTTGATTCTGACAATTCAGAAATTATAGATTAGATGTTATGATTTACGGGATTAAAAGCTTTGCTGAAACCGAGGAGTATAAGCGCAGTCATATACGTAGATAGATTTCTTCAAAACACAACATGAAGCACAATAGATTTGAAATTGAATGGGCTTGCCTTGACATTACGTCACATACTGTTATAATAAGACGAAAACGAAGATAAAGATCTGGATTCGAGATGGCCCTTAGAAGCCTTAGGGATGGGAACAACAGTAGCCCGCTTGCATAGTACTATACACTTTCATTCAAATTAACTCTACTTTCATCTTCTCTCTCCTTTGAGATTTCTTCAAAAATTAAGAAAAATTGCAGAATATGTCCCCCTCTTTTACTGCTCCAGTTAAAGGAACACTTCCATCTAATATTTTAGATTATTCCTCTACCGCTAGAACTGTTTACAACCTGAAAAATAAATATAGGAAATGGAAGTATTTGCGCAATGTCAATGAATTGACAAGTTACTGTTAGAATTGCAATGAATAACGGCGTTCAACGGATTAAAGTATAAGAAGTGCAATGGACCTGGCCACATGTCAGTGTTCCTAAAACGTTTTCACTAAAGACAGATATTAGCGAGCTTCAATCAGATAATTAATTGATAAAATTTCCATTCCTACGGGTATCAATAGGCAAAAAAATGACCAGAATCTAATTCCTGGCAAATTTTCCCTTTGATAGAGTTAGCCTTGTCTCCATTTAGAATTCCAGCTTTACATAACTTCCAGTCTAGATCAAGTTTTCATGTATCAAACTGGGTAAGCCGGAAGTTTAAACTGGAATCGACTTTCAGATTATGTCCCTGATTGAATGGAACCTTCTCTTATCAACATATATGGAGGTGCAGATAAACGTACTTTGTTCTTTTCAGGCAAGTGCTTGAAACAGCAGAAAAGACGCATATTCCAAGCCAGCCGTGGGAAATTCCAACAATGCAGATACCAGCTATCAAAACAAAGCCTTTTGCCAAAAATTAACAGTGTAACACTTCCGCTTTGTTCTGCTGTTGACCTTTCCCCCCATTTCTGTTATCACTGAAAAGCACCACAGACCGCAAAATCCAAGTCCATCTCCAGGACGTACACCCCTAAACCAATCTTCGTGGTATCAAAACGCAAAGCAAAATAAAACAAATTCGAAATTCCATCGAAAAGCCTATTCAGCTGCGTCCGCCGAAAGGGCTCGGGGTTAACACAGGTGGACACAAGGCGAACGACCTAATCAAGCTGTAGCTAGTCCGACCGTCTCTTCCTGTCGATGCTGGTAGCTTAGCTGAGCTGTTCGGACGGGTGAGCGGTGATGTCGCCGCAGAATATTTCTTTGCCTTCAGGCCTTTGTTCAAGGCACACAGCACAGCACACAAAACAACAAATAAGGCAACGACTCCTTTTGTTTTGTTGCCCCATAGGGTTGCCATCGCAATGGGCCCGTTCTAAAGGCTCTACAGCTGGTGTTTGATTCCTCTCGGTTTCATAGAAAACGTGGGGCAAAGCCTGCCTACACGAACTCACCTTCAATTCTGCCAAATTATTGTCCCTTGCCAGCGTGAACACCAACACGTTAAAATCCATCACGACGTAAGACATACTATTTTTGGCGGAGTCGGAGTCGGAGGAGGAGGAAGATTGAAAAACTGCTCCGAGGAAAGCACTGAAAAACTTCTGATTCGACTTTTTCGCTTCTTTCACACACTTGAGGAAATATCACACAAAATGCAACAAAATCACAGTAAATTCACGGAATATGAGAGAGCAACCACCAGATTTTAGCAACTTCTTGTGATTTTCTACGATTTGTCTGTCTTCATGCGTGGAATTAAATTATTTTGACATTTCGTCGCGACGCCTCAAGGCGACTAAAAAAAAATTCTTAAGAAATCTTTGCTCCGATTTATTCAGCGTTCGCTCTACTCTCCTCTATTCGCAAAATCAAAAAAAACTCGCGTTTTTCCTGGGGAAAAGTTTTGTTTTCCTTGAAAATGTTCACCAAATTAGAAAAGGCAAAAATTTAGGGCAAAAACTTTTTTCCACTTCGCTATGGCAACACTTTTTCACTCTGATAATTGTGGAAAAATCAAAACAAATCGAACCGAAGAAAGTGAATGAAAACGCTTCCTTTTCGACTGATTTTCTTCAACAGTTAAAAACGCGCTGTTTTGTTATTATTGTACGCCCGACTCAAATCTATTTAACGAGTAGAAATTTATTATTCCGCTAGCTAAGCGCAGCCCTCTCCAATCCTTTTGACAACTCGGCGAATTCAAAGCGACTGATTTCGATTTGCCGTTAATCGCGACAGCAAAGCTAGCTAAACAGCTTTTTCGTTTTTCAATTCGCCGCATAAAGCTTTAAATTCGCTCTGAAGTATTTGCTTTTGTTTTGCGCCAAATTGTACTAAAACTCCAAATTGTAAGGTTTAGTTTGGGTGGAATCGTAAGGCTTAGAAGAAATGTCAAAAATTCACTAAATTTTATTCAATTCTGTTTGAACTGTTAGAACAAGTGCGTAAGTAAATTCGTCAAATGTGATTAATGTGTATTTAATTAGGACTTTCTGAATTCCAATGTGTTGTTATTTGGCTCTGAGTTAAATTTCAAATTTGTGAGGAAAACCAAATGAAAATGGGTGGTCTGTGCGCTTGGGGGAAATCTTGAAAGAAAACAAAGGGACTTTTTATTGTGACGCTTTTTAAAGTAACTTAATTTTTAGTTAATTAATCAGAATCTTTTTTCACTTACTTTCCCCACTTTCCCAAAAACAAGAGTACAATTCCAAATTTTTAAAACAGATTTTTCTTTAAATTTGTTCGAATTTTATTTAATTTAAACCAGGTCAGTTCAAGAACAAAAGCAAAATTACTGTCCGAATTTAACTTTGACTAACTGTACTCTGTTTTACCTGCACCACCCGCCTTTGCTCAGGTGAACGTTTCTGTGGTGGTTTTTTCGAAAACTCCTAAAATTACAAAGTCGATGTTACCATTAAAACTTGAAAATTTCATTTATTTGCACATTTCTTTAGTGAGTTACTTTTTAATGTACTTCTGTCGCAGTTATTATGAAAATTTTCTTCTTCACCTCGATCCTAACCGTTATTTTTGAAAAAGTTATTCGGTCGGCCATTTACCGAACTCCAATTGTCAGAAATTCCCTTTCGTTCTCCATTTTCGTCGTGCCGTGGTCGTTTACAAACGAAACGAAACACATCCGTCAAGCAGCAGTCATCTAGAGAATTGCGTCGCGTGGACATCTTCGCATTTTTGGATTTGTTTTCACAATTTTACTGCTTCACAATGGCAAATTTCGATGGCGTTCCTATTTTGAGGCAGATTTAGTGTAATTTTGTGCCGTGAACGACGAGAAAATCCGGTGGAGTGTGGCAGTTTTGTAGTGCTGGAAGCGACTTGTGGTGGCCTGAAAAGGGGAAAAGTGTTTTAATTTTGACAGAAAGAAAATCAGGAAAATAGAAAAAAATAAGCGGGGAAATTGTGTGTTTGTTGATTTAGCGCAATTTGCGCGCTAATTTGTTCTGTCCAACTGTGTTTTTAAGTGCAAGCGATACGACCACAGCTTTAATTGCTGCTCGAAAAGTGGATTACCAGTGCTTGGCGATTATTTTTCTGCTAACGCTTTCTCCGCTAATTGAAGCCTAAACGGGCCGTTTAAATGGCTTAAAATAGTGTCTGAGTACTTCTTGTGTGCTATTTACTCACCTGTAGATGTCGAGTGGAGTGTTTGTGGTGTTTTGAATGAGAATTTACAGCGGAAAGGAGGTGGAAAAAGTTTTATCGCAAGAGTTCACAGCCCGCAACTCAAGCGTGAAATTATGTTGATTTATTCGAGTATCTCGTGAGCAATGTGCTTAGATATTTGTTACTGATACCGGAAGAATCTAATTTCAATAATTTTGCAACAGCAGAAGCGGAAGAGCGTGCAGTGAAGGACGCCTCAGACAGGCTTTCGCTTGCGGGATAACTTGACCATGTATCCAACACCGGCACGCCATCCTTCGGCTGGGGTGAGTATTTTCGACACTTTTTTTTCTTTTCGTATACTTTTCCCTTGGGCCCGCTCTAGAAAATTGGAAATTTTTGGACAGCACCGTTCGGCTTGTGGAGGATTTTGATGGTTTTGTTTGGCAATGCTTTTTCGGTGCCATTCTCGCGTTTCTGAAGTGGTGAATGGCGTTGGTTGGTGTTGTTTGTTTCCTTCTCTCGAACATGCCGTCCCACACTGTCCTTGTCCTACTTCTTCTGTTTGTCGGGGGTAAAGTGTTTCCAGATGACGTTTTTTTAGTTTTGGATCCTTTTCCAGGATAATGCGTGGAAGCCTGCATATCATCAAACGAAAATAAAATTCCAGGGAAACTTAAAATATTTGGCGGTGAAAGGAAATAATTGTCGACTTTTAGCAAGAAACTTTACTAAAAAAAAACAATAGAGTAGAAAAGCAAATAAAACTGCAAATATTTCGGTGCTGTTCTTCTAATCTTGCTTGGACAAATGGAATATTTAGCCGAAAACATTCAATTCCGACAAGAAACTATATTTCACTCCATGGTAACACACAACAATCAGCATATAATTCATCTTAATTTACAGATCCTATATCTCCTATATCCGCTATATATACAAATCTCCTCGCATTGCACATTTTTTGTAGGATTAGTAGATGCGAACGTTATTAGTTAGAATTTTCATGACAAACGATAAGACAATAAGACCTTTAGATCACCTCTAAGAGACCTACTCGAAGATTACTCTAATCATAAAGAACCGCTTTCAAATCTTAACTTCCTTTGCTGGTGTCAATAGTGTCACCTCAACCATAAGCCAGTAGTACAAACGACTCAGTTGTCGTCCGAACAAAAACCACACCGTAATCCGCTAGACACCTTACTTCGCCGGGGCTACATCAACATGAGATGTTGCAACTACAATTACTGTGTGCCTGCGTTGCTATCTTAATTACCTTTCCTTTGCCTCTCCAAACCCCCGTCCCCGCTCCCAGCCATTATAATTAGTCTAATAAAGCTAAAAGTCGCACATTCACTCGACTCTAACTGACTCAGCACATCTTAAGATGATTTCGCTGGTGTTATAGCGATTTCTGCCCGCCAACCCCACGGCTCCCCCTTGAGACTGTGTAATTGAACGGTTGATTACTGATACCTCTGACGAGTTGACGATGCGTGCGATTTTTTTCGCCGACCGCAAAATTTTTATCTCTGCTATGCTTAGGTAACTTGTGCAATCACCGATTCAATTTGATTAACAGTGGGTGACAAAATCGAGTGGAATGTAGTAAGAGAGACGCGCGCGGTATTGACTGTGGCTACCAGTTCGATTTTTATGTAAACGAGGGGAAATCATAAATTTTTATGAGATAGAGGCCCAACCGTGGGAATTGGCGCACATTGATTAAATTCGCTCCTAATTAAAGCCTCGGCTGATCGCAAGGTATTCAAGCTCTAATCTGATCGACGGTGTGATGTAAAAGGTGACGAAAATTTAATCTTGATTCGTCGTTTGTCGGTTGTTTAATCAGTGCGGGAATCGCACGTAGAAGTTTTTTTGTCTTTGCGCCAAGACGCCGCACCGAAAAAAAAACTTCAGTACGACGGGAAACTGAAATTTTCTCATTATCGTTTTGGGCCAATCCTCGGGCATATTTTTTCGACGAAGTTACGTCATGCGTGATCTCTACGATCACGACCGCAAGCCACAAGTAAATTTAACACGCCAAAGGAATGCCTTTTCTGATTTATGGGTGGATTTTGCTCGGATCAGAATTTATGATGCCAGATTTTCTCAAGAAGAGGTATCTAGTTTTTCTGGAAGACGAAGTGAGGTCGATTTGGGTGTGGAGGTGGCAATGGTGGCAATGTGATGTTTGAAAATCAAATAAACTGCCACTTTAACTTCGCAGATTGTGTTACAGTGTTGAGGAGAACTTCCAATCTCAATTCTCTAATTGTTTTTATCAATTTCGCCACGTTAGTTCAAGTATTATCATGTGCATGATTTTTTATTCGAATTTGGATGCTTTTTTCCAAATTTTTTGGATTTATTTTTCACTATTTACTTCTGTGAAATGTTTGTTCTTGTTTTTTTTTTTTTTTATCGGTGCTTTATATAAATTGATAACCTCCTTGCAATTATCTACGTTTATAATTCATTTAACTGGCCAAGCTCAACGTTTTCGAAATTGATGTTCAAATTAAAAAAAAAAAAAACTGAATAAATCCTACAAATCGTTCCAAACGACAACATCTGAATTTATTTCAGGGAGTTGAATTTATTCCACTGACTGATTCCTTTCTTTTGCACATCCTGAGGTGTGAAAGTACTTCGTGTAAATTCGAAAGCTTTAAGCGGATTCTCATGCACATTAATGCCTGTCTCCAAGGGCCAGTCATGCTTGTTTCTTCTGTTAAGAAAATTCTGAAAATGAAAGCTTTCCTTCCACGCCTACCTGTAACTTCCCCACTTCTACAGGTTCTTAGGTAACCTAACCTACATATGAAAAAAAAAGTCGAAAAAAACGCTCAAATGAGAAACTGCTGTGACTTCCTGAAATTTCACAAAAATCAACCTCTGGCAGCCCCTTTCAAGCGTTTCACAGCATTCATAAACCTAAAACTCTAGTCATCCATCATACAAATTCCACAGGATCCTTTTTTTTCCTTCCTCGTTCTCACCGTTACCACCTCGATGTTGCGTACCTTTTCCATTTACCTCATTTTTCTGTGTTTTTCTTGGGAAATGCAGCGCAAACGAGGGAAACACGCAGAGAAGCCCGAGCAGAGAACTCACCCGACCTAATCAGAATTAGCAAAGCAACCGTAATTCCCGGTCCCCGTCAGGAAGCAACCCAAACCCAAACCTGAAGCTGAACCCGAACCCCCGGCGGCTGTCCGTTGACACACAGATTCAGGATTCACACGAAGCAATTAACGTGGTATGTGTGTAATTTACTTTGTTCAGTTTCAAGAATTTGTTGGAAGCAGGCGGGGAGCCAAGAAAACAAAACCAGAGTGGAAGGAAAAGAAGGAGTAGAAAAGTGAGAGGGGTGGGGGCCGCCGGGGGTGAAATCGTCATCACCATCGGAGTTAATTCCTGAGTGGAAATTGTGCGGGGGGCGGAGAGTGCAGGGACAACTAAACTACAAATGGAGAGCGAGATAAAAATCATTTAAGCCTCATTACAGAAAAGAAATGACAAATGCGCGACTCCACGTGGAGTCCGAGTCAATTTTGATGAATTTCTTACTCGGCTAGTGGTGGAGCGAGCGGAACGGCTACAGCGCTTTCCGTCCCGCTTTAATTAAGTGGTTTCACAAGAACTTTTCTTTCTCGTTTTTTTTTTAGTGCATGTGCGCTGAGCGCTGTTATTCACAGCTCAAGTTTGGGGCCGGGAACATGAGCGTCATTTTCAACGTCGTGTTTTTATGTGCCGTTCTTGGCTTTGCCCATGGAGAATACAGCGGAGGCTCTTGGGGGCCTCCGGGAGGCTTCTTTTCTTTGTTTTGTATCGGTTTACTTCGGTTCATGTGGCCAGTTCAGCGTGGCGAGGGCACATTTGTATCCTGAGTCCCAGGACGGAACTCCGGACTCACTTTTTGCCTGCCGCACTATTGTAGGAGCTTTTGGCCGGCCCCAGCCCCATTGCCCGCCATCAGAAATATTATCAACTGTTGGCGGTGGCGGCGGCTTCATTCAGGTATGCGATTATGTGCGTCATGTTCATCATCTGCCGCATGTTAACCCAGTGAGTGACATGTTCTTATTTCTCGCCCAACCTGACCCCGTGTCTCCTCCACACTTTAAGTTGGTTCCACCACGTCCGTTGATTTATTTTTTGCTGCAGAGCTTATCGGATCGGCTAAAAGAGGTGGTGTACATTGCCTGACTGGTGTCTATTAGTTTAGTTGTGTAGATGTAGACTTGTAGAGAGATGGAAGCGAGGTAGGCAGTTGCTGGGACGACATGGTCGGTGGGCTACTTTTGCTGCTGATGAGTGTTTTATTTGACTGGTGATGTATTGCAGCACTTCCGTTATTTTGGGGAGGTCATAAAGTTTTGGAAAATCGATTGGAGGCTTATTTTTAGTCAAGAGCCAGATAGCTTCCTTTGAAAATTTGGGAGTAAAAACACAATTTTTAGGAACTGCGGTTCAACAGATTTTGGCAAGGAATTATTGCTGTAATCCTGTAGGCTCACTAGTCCATTTAAATTTCATTTGATATTTGATTCCATTTCAATATAAAAGGGTGAAAAAAAGGAACTCAAAAACTGGCCGGGGCCTTTCTATTTGGGCATATTTCGAAGCCTTCGATCACAGGTTTTTTATATTGGTTTTAAGTAAACAGCATAAGGGTGGTAGAAGTCCTTGAACGCGGAGGATTTAGCGTCTCTTGTGCGACGTTCGTGATCTGCTTAAAATCTGATTTTGGAAGAACACAGTGTAGAGTAGAGGGGGGAAAACAATCTTTGTGGATCATTGCAATCGGAAGATAAAACAAGGGATTATTGCTTTACTTCCTTAAAAGTCCTTTGTAAGCTTCTAGCACAGATCGTTTTGTACATTTAAATCAGTGTAGCCGGTTGCGATCGTTAAATTTGCAATTAATCTTTTTGGAAAATAAAACAATTTGGAGAAATTCACCTTATCCCCATTCCACTCTTTATCGGCTGTATTTAACTCCCACGCTCCTATTTTAGTCGCGCTGTGTTTTCCGTAAACATCTGTTCAAAGTTCTAGAAAGAACCAAGAGGAAAAAATTACCTGACCCAAGGTCAAGCGAAATGTAAAACCGCCCACACCGAGTAAAGCGGAAACACGTAAAGGACCCCCACATAAAATAACTCGAAATTATTTGAACCCCCATCAAACTGAAGACAACGCTCCAAACCGAAAATAAACAAGTCCAAGCGGTGATAACTGAACGTCGCGCAAGCAGATCATAAAATTTATTCAAGAGGAAGAGAAGTATTGACGGCGTTGACGTCGACGACGCGATGTAAGCCGGCCGCCCAAGCTCCCCAGCAGAAAGAAGCCAACGACAACGACGACGTCTTTGAAGAAAGTCTGCGGGGTTGGGGACCGCTCAGGGCGATTACTCAGCACTCGTTCCCCAGAACATTTACTTTTTGCGGAGCACTTTATTTTCGATAATTTAATCACTTCACGCATGCGCGCGCCTACGTCCATTCAAAAACACATGAAAATTGCCCGTCGTGGACAATAACAGCGGGCGGAGGCACAGTTTAGCTAATGGCTACGTCCGCTGCAGATAAATTACACTCGCAGATCTCGAGATAAAGACGCTAGCCTGTGACTGTAAGGAATGCGTCTGCACGGAAGGGGGACACAGCTCAAATTATGGTTCTTCACACTTTTTGCAGCCGGGGTCGCGGGGGCTCTCCTGTGAAAGTAAAATTCCTTTGAAAATCAGCACCTCCCCGCAGACATTCGATTACACTGCTGTGTTTTTCTTACCCAAGGGGAATACCATTTGAAAACTGTTAAAACGCCAGCCGGGGGGCTTGGAGCCGGGGGCCGGCACCCAATAACGCTTTAACGCGCGCGCCCTGCAATCCACTTGAGAGACGGCGGAATCATCAATTAAGTTTTGCCTGCTGCCGCAACTATGGACGGTACTTCTCGACAAAGTACCCATCCATCAAAGTGCTGTGGTCCATCTTCTCTCTGCTCCCCATTCCCAAGCACCCGCGCGTTGTCGTACAAGATGTTGGTGTGGCCGGGCGATTTGCGATCGAGGAGTCTCCACTTTGAGGTATTATTATATTACTGGCTCGCCGGGGCTATAGGCTGCTTTGCCTGGCAATCATCAGGTCGTCACTCGAAGCCCCATGGTGGCGCGGCGAATCGGACTTTTCTTGTTTTGTTGAAATCTCATCTCAAGTAGAAATGCGCCAGGCAATTAGCCGTGTAATAAATTCACCAGCGAGAATCAATTAATTAGAGTCAAAGTGCTGCGGTGGCCGATGATGTGATTGGCGAAAAATGTTTTCTTGGCCCATTTGGATGATGATGTTGGCTGATGCTCAGCAATGGGAAAAATGCCCACTTGAGACTTCTTGGGGCTCGTTTATGATAACGGTTAAAGGAAATTGCTGGTTGGGAGCGTTGTATTGTAGAAGAATGTGGGATTTAATAACTGGGAAAGGGCAAAAAATTTGCTATGTTTGTGTGGATCGATCAATCAATCGATAAAGGGCAGCAAGGTACATTTTTCATCGATCTGGATCTGACGCCTTCAAGTCAGATCCAGGATCTTCCTACTGTAATTACATGTCTAAGCGAGTTCGCGTTAAATATGGCTGTTTTTGGTGCCGCCTCCAATGTGCCTTGAAATTCAGCCCATTTCGAAACTCCACGATTTCGATTATCTCAAACCTATAAGAAGTCTCCGCCATAATGACTCGTATCTTTCCAGAACCCACTCTTCAGTCACAAAAAAATTCGTGTGCCAAAATTTATTATATTTTCCACCTATAAAAAACTATGACAGACTTGCAAGATATGCTAATCAAATGACACCAGATATTTTGTAATGCCCCCTAAAATCAATTAATTATTCTCACATTGATTGGGACTGCACGGAACAATAAAAGCCGTGAAAGAAATCTGAGCCACCATCAGTCTCAAGGAGTCTCAACTCATATTCGTCTGGTTCTTTTGGCTCTGGATCTGAGGGCATACAATCGACCAGCACAACACGTAAAAAAAGAATACTATGAAAGAAGAGCTGTCCATTCTACAGTAATTCAATACTCTTCTTGGTGGACGTCCAGAAAGACGGAGTCGTTGACATCCATTCAATTTTCAATTCAATTCCTATGTCCGATGTGCAGTGACCGAACATGGCAAGGGCCGGCTTGTTGTTCGCCTCCTTTTGTGCTTGTTGACCACAAGACGAATTTGAGTCAATTAATTCGCGATGATATTCATATTCTAGTGAAATGTTTTTTCTGTTGTTTTACTAATTGGTGGCTCCTAAGCCAGCACGAGCCGATTTACGATCTTCTAATGAACCCCGACTTTAGTTGATTCTCATTAGCATTAGCCCGGACACATTAGGCAAGTTTTTTTTTTTGGGGGAATTAGTTGTGCAGGATGTCGCTTGGATTTTATCACCAGTAAATAGACAGTTTTTATTGTTTTGGTATTTTTAAATTGGTGGAATAAACGAATTCTCGGAAATTTTCGCATCCCCGGGAGACGCCACGTGAATCCATAATCCAAATAGCCATCAAACAGCCATATCTGCTCCTATATGAATAGCTGTGACCTCAACACATTCCTCTTTATCTTTTCCCCATTATGTTCCAACCCATCCTTATCCTTCCTTCCCCATGGCTTTCAGCCAACGTCGACTTACGGTGACCAAAAGTCCTTAATTAAAAAAAGATCGAATTATGGCTGTACACGTCATTGGTTAAGTGATTAAATATTGATCTAAATCGAGTGGAATGTGGTGGAAAGAAAACTCCGATTCTGGGCAGTGGTGCATGGGTTGGGGGGATGTTGAAGGTGGGTGAATGCCAACTCGACTTTAGAGTGGGATCCAGCAACGCATAGGAAAATCCTAAAATTATTTTAACTCGACCACATCGTGCATAAGTAAATTCCGCTCAAGCCAATTACGTAGTCCCAGGCTCTCTTCCCTTATTTATACTATCCATCAGTTGCTGCGTCCCGAATTCTGTCAATTACCACTCTCCGGGCGCATATATATCTGTGAACGGCAGTACCTGAACCCTGAACATGGGCGCTTTCAGTCCTCATCATATGAGGAGTCTGATGCAGCTAATTTAGTTCTTGTAGGTCTGCACATCCCTTGCCGCCCGCCCCCAATACAAGTCCCGAACAGTACACCAGCCACTCCATCCAGGAAACTCCTCCTGTCGGGACTCCTCGCCCACACGGTCTAACCACTCCAGAACTGGTGTGCAACTAACCCAAGTTGATGGTCGAAGGGTGAATGTTGAAAATGTTCCAAAATTGGACTAGTCGGGGTGGGTGAGTAACCAAATCTTGGCAAAGCTAAAATCGAAATCCAGTGAAGCGTAAACATGAACCCCGGGTGATAGGGGGTGGGGGTGCTCTGGAGTTGTGTGATTTTGCACAATGTTGAAGTTACCGGAAAATTCATCGGAAAAGCTCAGTCATGTAAAAGGAAAATTTAAGAGGAGAGATTTGGGGCCAAGGGAATCTATACGTAAGCCATTATGCTTTGCGACGAATACTTAAGGAGTCGAGGGTGTGGGGTAGTGGGATGTGGTGCGGGTGGGACATATGGGTGGCAAGTACCGGGAATGAAGACACTAATCATTTTCTAACCTCAGAATCTGTTTGATACACGGATAAATGCCTTTCTCTGGTTTCGTGTTACACAGCTCGTTTGTCGACATCAGAAGCAGAGCGGATGAAGGAGGCGATTCGGCTCCGATGCTATGGTTCCTTCACGGTGGAAGCACAACCAGCCCAACCAAGCTCTTTCCTCTTTGTGTACAGTGAACAAGGACCGAGTGAGCAGAGGAGCACCGGGCTGATGACGGAAGTGTTCCTCTTCTTGGATGTTGTGTGCGGTGTGCACTCAACCTGAACTATTCCTGCGGTGATGATGACATCGAACATGTGATAGAGGCTCTCCTGTTAACGATGATTACTCGGAGGATTTGTAGATGGTTTGGGGATGGGGATGGGGATGGGCAGGGTGTTCAAGTTGAATGAAAATTGAATGCTTTCGGCGAGATTTAACAATTTTATGGGAGAATATGTGGATGCCTCTAGGATATCTTGTCTGCGGGAACCTATCTACTGCCAATTTATAGAAGTGCTGTTGGGAAATCATTTTTAGCTTCTTTTGTAGTTGTGGAGAGGAACTAGGCTCTGGATGGGCTTTTATTGTAATGAGGAAATAAAGGAAATGTGACCTTTTAGTTCTATAGCTGTCACCTTGTGGTTATTGCTGATTTAACCCTTGATTTCTTTTGTTTTTAATTTTAAGTGCTTTGGGACTCAGTGAAATATTCCAACAAGATGCTTCAAATGAATTGTGTTTTTGTCCGGAAACGTTGGGATTTGAATAAATTGAATGGTCACCAGCCACTTTGCTGTCGGTCCTTCCATCATCGATTTTTTTAGATATAGCCTTACCGTAATAGAATATCCTACTTTGTGAATTCCTAATCTTTCTAAAATGTAGTTGAAGTTTAATTAGCATTCGCATTTGGTGCCTATACCAGGCGTTTTTGTTTTTAAATCACCCAGGGAAGTTTTAGTACAGTTGGGAATATCAGAGATTAAGGGAAACGCAGCCTTTTGGGCTCTATACAATTACTTAAAAGTACAGAGGAATATGAGCGGAGAATTAATAAATTTAATTAATCAGGATGTTGGTGACTTGAGTGCTGTCCGTCCGTGTGAATCGCACAAATACAAAAACCATTTATACTGCTAATTCAGATTTCTTAGTAGAGAATCATATGATGCTATGGATAAATAAAAATTTTGTGAAACCTTCAGGGCTCTATAATTGAGATGGGTCACGGCTGGATGACGTTGAAGAATTCCTTCGTATGTTACATGTTGCGTTGAATTGAAAGACTCGTACAGGTATATGTAGGTACTTAATAGACTCAGAAATACTTATATAAAAGTCTTGGTACTTAAGTATAAAGCTAAGTCTTAATTGCAGGTAAATAGAAGCAAGTACTTATATTCCAAGTACTAATTAGGGGATTTCAAAAGTATTTAAGTCTTCAGTAAGGAAAATATACTTAAGTCATACTTAAGTACTTTTTTCTTAAGATTGCCCAGCTCTGATTACGAGTCGATCTAGAAAGCATCCCCTTCGACACTGGACAAAGAAATCAGTTTATATGTTATTCATTTCTGGCACTTCAGCACAGCACCAGCTTCTGCGGATGTGGCTGATGAAAATACTTTCTGTCATCACCATTTAACTACCATGAATCATTTCTCTGTCGTACCCACGAATACTTGTCCAATTTTTAGACTTCTAAAGGATGTTCCGCACTTTTTCATTGTATATGTCTACACAAGTATGACTATAAAAATACAAATTAAACCAGATTTTTTCTTCGTAGGCCTTGTAGCCATAGAAGGTGGCCTTGTAGACTTATATAAACGGGTTGTTGTTGAACCGACTTTAATTTTTCCCGCAAGAACTTTAAGGTACAAAATCACTAGAAAAAGAAATCTAAATTTGCAAATATGTATCAACTATCTTAGGACCAGAAAATTTTATGGTCGTGCCAATTCATGATGTCTAGATCAGCTAATACGCGCTCCATTTGATATCTGAAGGTTTCCATCATTCTGGGTTATACTAATATCTTGGCAAAGTTGGAGTAACTAATTATCCGTTACTCAATAAATTCATTTCTTGTTACTCGGTCTACTTCCTGCCCTATACGATAGAGTGAATTTCCAACCACTAATTGTTGAAAACCCCTAAGAAATATGAAACTGGCAACGGATGACCTGCAACCTTTTACAAGATTCCCTACAGAATTCCGACCTCCATTACATATATACGCTTTCAAGAACAAAAGGCTCCGAACCTTTTTCCTAAAATGGAGAAAATGTGATACCACAACCGCCGGCTCATCGACACAATTCATTTAAAAGTGGTGCTTAAAGTCATTAGTACCACTTACTGAAGGGAACTTGTAGAACGACCTCCACTAATTTCCGCTAAACAAGTGAGCTGCAAATATCTGCCGCCACACTCACACACTTACAATGTTTGATAGTCAAGCAATGGTTCCTGTTCTCCCCTACACAACCGCTGCTAGATACTTCATTTCCTCGTTCTCCTGCCATGAATTTGGATTAATTCACACAAAAGCAAAGAATTTCAACAACCCTTAAAACTACCATCGCTTCTTGAACCACTGCCACACCACCACCGTCAGCTACGACCGGGCGGCGAAGGGAAGTGTTGGAAAGTGCCCTAACAATTTGCCAAAAAGTTTTCCAAATCTGAGGAACACCCCCGCATCGTGTAGCCTCTGTGTAAGCTGTTATTGCCGCCGTCTTTATTGTTACATCTCTTCGCATCAAGACCCCGTTAGACCGACACAACCCCCGCAAATGTGTACATCATTTAAGTGCTCCCAACAGCAGTAACCCTATCCGTTGGAGATGCTATCATCAGCAGCACCGTGAACTTCAAAGTTTTCGATGGTGGCTGGTTGGGTGGTTAAGATGTGGTCGGTCACCACATGGTTCAGTCTGTTGTCTAAAATTTCCTTCCTGCAATATCCTTACATCCCGGCCTCCCCCCAACTCAGCTACTGCTGCACACCTCCAGGAAAAATTTTCCAGAACAATTTCACTCCTGCACAAGGAAAAGGCGCAACAACAGCAGCGACGAGGAAGTACGGAAGGTCAGTTATTTCAGGCAAGCTTTTGAGGCTTCTCACCTCGGATTTGGTTTTCAACAATTAATTGCTTACGCCCACCACGTTCTGAATCATTCCGTTTCCGTCGACCCCCCACTCCATTCTCCTGTGTGGCGTATAATTCAACGTGGTAAGTGGCTAGGATTATTTGTCGAGAAGTTGTATAGGAGGGAAAGTTTAAAAGGACACCGAGCATAGTTAAAGGCAGCAATGGGGGAGTGGAGCGGTTTAGATGGGGGTGGGAAGTCTGAGTTTGAGCATTTCGGATCCAGAAGCACTGCGAAAACAAAGAAAACCGCAAATTCACTTAAGCTTCCAAAGTTTTCTTGAAATTACCAAGTGGTGGTTGGAGTGATTGCCGACTTACAGTTGTTCCGATGTTTGCTGGCATGTTAGGTATTTGCTATGAGGGATATGTGGGGGATGTTGTGAACGGTCTGGAAAGGTGAAAATAACTAACCTGTCTGCCAGGATGAGAAGGATACTCTCTGTGAAGGAACTGGCTATAATTCAGTATGAAATAATGACATGGAGTAAAGTAGGTGATGGTGACATAAATTTTGTAGGAAACTTTTTTGGGAATGTAGTTGTTATGAACTCGGTAAGCAAGCAGTATGGGGTGCGGGAGTGAGGGCCTTGGGGATAGCTACAGTTTTTAAATGGAGTTTATCGCACAAATTTTGTAGATGGAATTTTGTAGATCAGATTGGATTGGATACTGTGACTGTCGACCTTTAGGAAATCGATCGTCCACACATCCTCTTTCGTATTATTACCCTTGGGGAAATGATGGATTACGGTCACCATCAGTCCTTGATGATTGTAAGCTTTTTGAAGTCTCTTCTAAAGTTGTATGTCTGATTTTCCTGAGTTTTCACTGGAATTGGCATTATTTTTCTATAGAAATTAGGTTATTAAAAATTATTTATAATAGTAGTAATGTTTTTTTTGTAATGAGTTTTGTGGTTTTTCTTGTGGTTCACTCGTCAGACTCAGGCCCGCTTTTTGTAATGAGCGTGCAGGCTACCTAGACAAATGTTAATGTGATGTTTCCCACTACCGCTCGTCCAGAAAATCGCATTGCGTTGGGGCTCGATCTACTGACTGGCTGTGCCACTCTGTACGGGGAAATAACATCATATTGGCTTTCATATCCTTTCACACCACCTGTGACCTATGGTTTCTGAATCTTACTGTGATGCGGGTTAATCTGGATCACTAACATTTGTATTATTCTCTTGACAATCATTGTCTCCCTTTTCAACTCCATTGGCTGAACGTATGACCTCAACGGTCTCAACTGGTGAAGGATTAGTGTTTCCCTTTCAGTTTGGCCAACTTTATTTTTCGACCCCTTGTGTAAACTACCGCTCCATGGATTCTGGCTCCTCTTGGTTCTGTCTAGGGCCTAAGCACACTTTACAATGATAGGAAAAATACATTATAGATGCCTTAAATTACGCTTACATTTTTTGCAATTTTTACTAAAATTGAAAGAAAAATTTCTCTTTTTGGATATGAGTTTTTAGACGTTGCAGTTAATTTTTTTGTGTTATGCAATGTTCATTTCAACCACAAAAAGTTATCTATTCTTCGGAGTAAAAAATGATTGGAGATATGGTAATCTACACCAGATAGTTTTTGCTGTATGGACTCTCGCCTAACCATGAAGCAAAGTGGGCTCTTTTCGTTTCAACAAAGTAGCCATCACTCCAATCAAGTTAAAGTGTGTGATTAAGCTTTGTTAATTGGTGTACGACTAACTTCTTTGCTATTCTAAATGCAGCTTACTGTTTTCCTATTCCAGCAACTAATTTTGGAGATTAGGTTCGTAGTTTTAACATTCGTAATAGATCCAAAAATAAATGAATCTTTGTACACCAATCGCGCACTTGGTGCTGTTAGTAACGACCAATTACTAAAAAAATTCATTATTTGGAGATCAATCACTAATCGCCATGTATCCTTTTTCTGTTTTTCCTTCTCATTAAAATATTCCAAACAATTTCCCATCATTATTCCAAAAAAAAACCCACCCCACCCATTTCTTCTCACCCACTCTAAACACTCATCTCATTAAACATGCCCATCTATCAACAAGCGTACAAAAGTTAAGCTCAGCTCGACGCAATAATTCACTCCTCTAAACGCAAATTTAGGATAAATTCCTCCGGTCCCGAAATTAAATAATTGGCGCCCCTCAAAATAATTTCCGTCGCCTCTGCTCGTTTTCCACTTGTTATCAAGTGAGTGGCCATCCCCTTCCGTTCCATCCGTGGCATTTTGTCGTGTTGGAAGTTACAAGGGAATCAAATTTGCTCCCTATTCATACCACAACTCACCCCTCTGACCCCTTTCCTTGAACCGTCTTGCTGCTTTAGCCGTTTCGTTATTTTCGCCTAAAATACATAAGAACTCAGTCACACAGCCCCGAACATAATTTTCGTAATTTCCTCTCGTAACCACCCCCTGCGATGAATGACTTCCCTTAAGAGAGTTCTCAGTTTCATCCGGTTTTCGTGTTCCTCTTCACTTTTTTTACCGCCCCTCAGTACTGTGTGAAAATGTTGTTTTTTCCTCGTTGTGTTTCTTTTCGCTTGCAGTCAATTACTCCTTCCAATATGGCATTACACTCCTGACCCGATGGAACCTAGTCTTCTGTCACCACCACGCCTCCCCGGGGGCACTTGGCTCTGGCCTCTGTAAAGTCCCATGTTCACCACACTCTGGTTCTGGGTAAGAATTCCTGAAAAGTATTGCTGCTGCCATGGATACCCCCGCCCCGGGTATTTGTTCAGCGCTTAACTTGGGTTCGTTATTTGATGATGTCTTGTTTGTGTCTCCTGATTCTTCGGTCTCGTATCCTTTTCCACTTGGATTGGTACCCACACCCACAAAAAAGTTGCGGGTGCTAAAAGGAAACGCTACACCAACACAGAAGCAGGTTTGAGGTTTTGATCTCTTTCTTATTCTCATATGGAGGGATGCGAATGGATTTGAGTCTGTGCAGAAAATTGGGGAGCAGCTTGGAGCTTTTTGGACTGCTCGCCTCGTGAAAGGGCAAAGTAATGGTTTTATTAAGCGGGTTGAACTGCTGTTGATAGGGTCGTTGCATGGGGTTTAGGTCAAAAGGGTTCTTTAGCAGTTTGATGAGTTACGAAGGTTTATCTTCCTTCATTGAGTGAGCAACTGAGCAACTTTTCGTTGGAAGTTGGTAAACCGAGGGCTACACTAACAGAAAGGGAAACGTCTCTTGAGCGAAGTCTTGTTGGTGTTAGTTCCTTTCAAAAAATTCGTTTTTTTGGGTTGAGTTGCAAGAAGAACTCGATTTGAACTTGGTGACGGATGGAGGAAATTTTTCAATGAGGTTTTTTCGGATTGCCCTACGAAATCCATTACTAACATGAGGGTGTCTTATCGTCATCACAATAGGCATTATTATGAACTTCTTGGGTGTTTTTGCAGAAGGAGTTTTTTACTATAACTGCTTTGGTTTTGAAAGGACTATTGGATTTAAGGAGGTGATGTGCCCAGCGCACCAGTCCATAGCTTCTGTGTTACCATCATCAATGATGGTATAATAGAATCCTGTATAATAGAATCCTCGAAATTATCAATTAAAATATTTTGGAATAGTGTATCAAGTATTATAAAACACCTAACCCTTTGGTTTTATCGACCGCAGAGAAGGACGATCCATCTTACCTGATTTATGGTGGGGACGTCACTCCTCCCAATTTTACATAACAGCGTATAAATTTTATTGGTATTACTGTGTTTGGCGGAGATTTAAAAACTGTGAAAATGTATGTTGTCCTCTTATGCAGTTTCCAAATGTTTAAAGGGTACACGTACTCCTGCGCCCCCTCCCTAAAAAAAGCACTGGAAAGGTGGTTTTTAGAGCACCACCTATGAATTTAACCCTTTGCACTTCGAAGGCGACTTTGAACAACTTAAGGTCAATTTATATAGCAACAACATGCATTTTTGCTGAAAACCTGAATGAAAAAAGGACAAAGAATAAAGGACTGTTCGTCAGCAGACGAGCTTCATAGTTTTTCTATTCACCGCTACGTTTCATCTATGGTGCTTAAATCATTCATCCTTAGTAATTAAAAATTAGTGGTCATAAAGGAAGTAAGGAAATGCATTCTCAATTATGGATGCCGCCTTTCACTGATTTCACAGAGGTGTGCCTTATCTTTTGAAATTAATTTACACAAAGTAAAGAAAAAAAGGAAAAAAACACAATTTCATGCATTTATGCAAAAGAATCCTTTCCAAAGTGTTGTTTGCAAACAATTTATATTTTCACCTCTATGTGTCCTCTACTCCATCCCGCCTCCACTGTAACGAATACTCCCGAACATGACATTAAACATTCTTGCTCTATATCAATGCCGTAGGGAAAGGCAACTCATATCGATCTGTTACGCTCGCCCTATGCAAACAGATTGGAATATTGAAATATTGCAACAACACGAAAAGAAAATAAAAGGAAAAACCTCGTACAGAATCGACAAAAAGAAAACTTCCCCGGGCTACAGAATCACCGCATTTACATGATGGTGATCGGTAGAAATGCAATCCACCATCTATCCGAACATCCTGCTCCCACTTCAAAGTTCACTTCTTTTTCTACCACCCCAAAAGCAGAGTGGAACGTTGGCTGCCATCGTAATGTAGTGTTTAACACCAACTGGCAAAAGTGCGCCCACCGCGAGGTGGTATCGTCCTTCCACCTGCTCTCTGAATTTGACAAGCGAATCCTCGTCATAGCAGAGTTTTGACGTTGTCGGTTACTTTGCAAGCGCACGTACAGTATAAGCACCAGCCAACCACCCGATCCCATCGGAAGGGAACCTACTTTTTACCTTTTCGGGACGCGGTGAAATATGCTACGGATGCCAACCGTACAGAAGAGGGAGAGAGAACGGATGGTGGGTGATGCAAGGTGCAACATAAGACCCATCAGCTTTTCCCATTTCGATAACACTGTAGGGCTTGCAGCTTTGTGAATATGAAATTGAAATTGAAAAGTAAACTATGAGTGAAAGAAAAAAGAAGGAAGGACCAAGGAATGAGTGCTTCACCCATGAATATAATGGGGCCGTGGGTGGGTCGGTGGTCGTGCAGTGACAGGAGGAGGAGAGAACCAAAATCGAACAGGGAATTTTTCAGTTTTGGGTTTTTCCTTTTTTTGCGCTCCCCAGTGCTTTATTCTTTGTCTGTTTGGATTTTTATCAGCAACAATTTTGGGTTGCCGGATGAAATGGGGGTTGGAGTGAAGATGGGGGGCCAAATCGAGACGGAAATGGGAAAAATATGATATTTGAAGCATTTCTCTGGAACACCTCCACCCGTAGCAAGCCACCGACGTGATGTTATAGTGTATTTTTCACATGGCTGTGAATTTGGGAATTTGAATTTATTCAATTTTTACGTGAAATCGATATTTTAGCGAAGATATATGGTTCGGATGGGTATGAACTTTTGTGTTTACATGGTCGTCACTTTTGCGGGAAGGGGAAGAAGAGGTGGTGCCACCTTGTGTACACAACAGGGCGTGGGGAGATGTACAAATTTCTGCACGTGTTTTCGAGAAAACTTGTACGTGGAATTGGTGGGTATTACAAGTCAGAACTAAAGAGGTTCGATAACTTTACAGGCCTCAGGGAAATACATTAAAGTGATGAGCCCACAGGGATTGTTTTAAAACACAAGTTTAACAAATAGTAGGACGGGGCATACCCATTAATTATTTTGTCTTAATATATCTCTTCCATCCCAGCTACCGTACTTCAACCACACAACCCTAAACCACTACAGCGTAGGCGCTCTCAGTTTAATTTTGCACTCATCAACGCAATCTATATAGAAGGGGGTGCCTTTTATTTTTAATCGCCACTTTATTCCCGTGTCCTAATTGCTGTGTTACCGTCATCCATCCAACACCATCCATCCATCCATCCATCGAACCACCATCCGCCCTCTACAAATGGTCGGTAATCCAAAAATGTATGCGATACCTTTACTGCCGCTGCCACCCTCAGACCTCAACATCAACAGCTTTTGTTGACGACCTCCGTTTTTATTGTCGTCGCTTAAAACTTCCGTTCTGCACGAGCTATTCCACATCCCCCTTGCTCTTCTCGGGCATGTTGGTTCTTCCTCCCGGAAATATAACAACGGCCCCACTCCCCTAGGCGATGTCACTCATTTAACGATGGTCGATTCACTACCTCTCATTATTGCTATTTACCCCAATTTTTCCTGTACCCTAACCTAACTTCCTTTTCCGCACTTCCCGCTTCACTGCTGCTACCCAAACTTTCTATGGATTCCCAGTTTTACGTATACACAGTCACGCAATCACATTTCGCCGCTAAACGGGTGTGTAATTAACAGGGTGCTGGTTAGAGCTTTAGGAATCAGGATTGCCGGTTTCGGCCCTTTCAACCCCACCCTTCATGCACTCTATAACTTCTTATCGTGGCGGGTCGACACTGGTGCTTTGAATGCAAGGAGCGTGTAGTGGTTGTGGAGGGTTGGATTATCAATAAAAGAGCCCTAAAGAGATATGGGATAAGTTGGTGTAGCTTTGAAGGACTTAATATTTGGGGTTGTGATTAATTAGGGGAGGATTTCAGGAGATTTCGACAAGTCGGGGGTAGCTAATTAAAAATGCTTTAATTGGGAATTTCATGTTTTACGTTGTACTTTTAACATTCGAGGGGTGATGAATGACAGTAATAGGATAAATTTGCATGAAATTGATTTATATAAGGTGTTTGGCATTGGAGGGGTGGGTGTCTTGTTTGTACAATTGGCATATGCGCCATATCGAAGGGATCCGTGGCAAAATATCTGATTCGCTTAATCTAATAAATTTTTACAATTACTCTTAAGGCAATACGTTCCATTCTCCATTTAAAATTCCACATAACGTTGGAATGTTAAAACATCCACCTCCGTTCATGCAACATTTGCTCGGAGCAAGGAGCCTGATCGAAAAAACTAACTCCAAATCCAATGGGTTCGTGTTCATTAACTTCGGTCGAATTCGAATTATCCTGGTTTCACATTCTGACTAATGCCGACCGTCATTTAACATGCTCCCGCTTTTTAAGTTAATCTCGGTACATGGTATAGAACACCTAATGTTGATCCCATTCACCCGCCCACACACATCCGGCTTTACATCCCCATCAAATTTTCACGAACCCAGAACAACTGCACTATCGCCAAAAGCAAATCACAATTTACCGGAATACTAGAACAGGGAACATACTCCAGTTGGAAGGTGTGTAGTGGGTATAAGGCTCCCATTTGGAAACGATAGAACCTCTTTGAATTGTTAGTGTAAACCACAGGCAGCTGTCGTAAGTTGAATGCGGGCGAGATAAACAAGATAAAACATCGTAGATATGTTGTGTAGGTACCGTACTATAGGCAACTAAGGACAAGCACTCTGGTGGATGGTTATAAGGGCAGAAATGTAATTACGCAATGGAGTCCCATCTCTGACGAAACAGAAGACAAATAAGCCCATGTCACTCCATTTTCCTCGCCTGTGATTCCAAACAGGACAATCTCCCGCACACTTCACATCATTCGGGAAAATATTCGAACACGATTGCTATCGCAAGTTCTAACGCAAATAAAATCTTTGAACGGATTGAAACAGTCCATGGAAGGAGGGGCAAGGGGAAGAGATTAGCAGAGGAACAGTAGAAAGGACTAGGCAATGGACAAATGGATGATGGTAAGAACGTAATGCGATATAACGTTTGAGCAAACAGTCTAGAGATGGAAACACGATGGGTGGGTATGAAACCATTAGAAAGAGTAAACAATGATATCGTTCTAAGAGCTTTCATTAATTTTTGTATTAGCAGCTTAATAGCTTCAATAGTTTGATAGATTTGTAAGACGGCAAATAAGGCATGACAGTTTTTAGCAAATATAATAAGTTTAATGAATTGCTGATTTCTAGTGGAATCTTAGCTGTATTAAAAATAGGGTGAACTAAACTATAAAATTGGAGGGTTCGAGAACGTTTAAAAACTTAAGTAAAAAAATATTGAAAACCTCTTTAACACACTCATATACTACCAAAGTGGAATGGTCCGAAATATTAGCTCAGTTGCGCCATCTTGGTAGAGGTTATTATCTGCCGTTAGAAATTTTTTATACCTTGAGGTGAGTATAGCAAGGTTAATTAGACCAAAGAACAAATTCTTTTCTTTGTTTTATGCATGTGATTTTTTAAGATTTCGTTTCCGAACTCTTGGTCCTTCGAACCAGATCCTTGCATTTTTCTGCCATCCATAAACAAGATTTTGTGGATTTTTTCAGTACGTATCACCTGGTTCCCATCCACCTATTGTTTGCAGGTGATTCTAGTTGCTGAACTTTTTCTTTTTCTTTTTCCTCATGTTTAGTTTGACTTACGTTCGTTCCAAAATGTTTCGGAGTCTGATCATTTTAGTAGGAAATATTATTGACGTTTACTCGTTTAATGTATATATTCATATTGGCTTCTGTTTATCTAACTAAAGGTAAATTATTCTCACTCATAAACCCACAACGGTATCTATGCGATAAAAACTTGCCCAAAAGTTTTCATACACTGAAGAAAAACTTGTCGAAAGTGTTACAAAAGTGAGAAAATTGCAGTTAATATCTTACAACCATTGTGGCCAGAAGAATATCCGGTTCTTTTCATGGCTCTACAATAGATCACCCGCCCTGTTCCGGCAAACCAACACCATCCCTTCTAACAGTCAAACTTTTTTGTATTCAAGGCAAAAAGAAAAATTCCCAAAATCACCCCATTCGCACCTCCCACTCACCAATGCTAAGACAAGCAAGGGAAGAGGATAATAACAATAAAATTATAAAAAAAGCGCCTCTGGTCCCAACCCTTATCATCACTTTACCTCTTTTACCCTCTAATGGAAGTACACAAAACCTGGATTTGCAATAATCTTGTATGTAGGTGTGTTCGGCGGGAAGTAGGGTAGAAGGACGCTTGGGATTGCGGTTCTGCAAACGAATTATAGCGGTAGTAGTAGCAGTTAAAGCAATGTGGCAGAGAGCAGTCAGGGGCCGACAGCATGTGCAGGGAGGGATCACGTTGTTTACAGGCCAAGTGCTTCAGAGCACGGGGATGTGGAGAGAAAAAAGTTGGAAAAAAAGAAAACACACAAAAGACTGTTGTTCACAGAGGGTGAAAAGCTTCTCTAGAAAAAAATCCCTTCAACCAGTCCGTGGGAACAGGAAGGGGATGAATGAAAAGAGCTTTGGATGTAGTGTGCACGTTCAGTTGAGTGAACATAAATAAACAGTGGAAAGGGAGTAAGGCAGCGGTAGGGTGAACAGTGTGGTCTAGCATTCGGCCAGGATACCACCAGGAGTATGGTAGGACGCTGGAGCCTACACATGACTCTATGTAGTGCACCAGTTAAATCAATAAAAGTGGTACAAACAACCTTCTCGTTTTTTTAGTACCACCAAATGGGTCCTGTTCAGTCTCACTACCATCCCACCATCACCACCAACCAGATTTAGTTCGTTCTTTCGGAAAATCCACTTTTCGTATTTTTCTTGTACCCATGTACCCGTTTTACACATCCGTAGTTGTTTCATGGATCCCGTACAAGCTCAGAGGGATGAGGGAACATGTAATAGCTAAACCTGTACAAGAAGCCATCAAGCAAGAATCTCTGGGAACTAAACACTTCTACTCGTCGGTGTGTATTTCCGACTTGATCTCTAGTGAGTACTGTGAAGATTTTTCTTAAAGCAAAGCAATTTCTTTCTTTTCTCTTTAAGTTATTGTTTTTATTTGAACTGGAGCAGCACATGTTGCCAGATAGAAAATAAAGAAAGAATTAACAGCGACCTAGAGGTTTTGTGGAGGTAATTATATAAAATAAACAAGTAGGCGTTGGTTTATTTGTGAGGAAGATGGAAATGGAGCAGTCTTGGCAATGAAATGAGAGGAAAATAAGTTAAAACTTTTCCTTGATGTTTGTTAATTTGATTTCACAGGCTTATAAATAGTTTGGCTATTGAGTCATAGTGTTTTCTTTTTGTGACTCGTAGGATCCTATTGTCTTAATTTTATTAAAATTGCTGCTACTGACGGGTGCTTTTGGTAGATTTTAACAGTGTGATTTTTTTTTTCGATGTGCCTGAGAGACACAAGTACCGATACTCAGGAGTATGGATATATATTTTTTTCTTTTTTGTAATCGCTTTGTATAGCGTATATAATAATTTTTAATGTAATTTTAAAACGATGGACAAGAGCAGTTTAGAGGATGTAGTATACAAGATTAGATTTTTACAGATCATTGCACCAACAAGGGTGTTACCTTTCAAATTATGGGAAAAAAACTAGTCTACGTTGCCGAAATACTACAACCCGATCATCCCAGGCATTCTATAATGTGTCACGTGACGGTGAATAGATGTATCAAATAATAAGACAATGACTTGCCTAGTTGGAAAACATGCAATTTCGTTCAAAATCGAACAAATATCGAGTATAATGTGAAATTAGAAGAAATGAGGAATATACAGGAGGTTGTTCATGAATCTTGCTAGCTTTAATGCAAAGCTGTCATACGGACCTAAGTGCAAGCAGGTGCTCTTTACCCAGCAAGTCTAAAGGGTGCTTTTAAACGGTTCTAACACTAAAAACTGGTGCTACCTGCATACCTTAGCACACATCAGTCTATTAAAGTTATCAATGCGACGACAATCACCCTCCAAATTAATCTTTCGACTTGACAAAAATGCCGACAAAACTCGCTGCAAACAATTCTAAGAAAAAATACGACCTCTAATCACGATATCTCTTCCCCCTCAGATCTGTACCACCAAGTCCATTGAAATAATCACTAAGGAAATCAAGGAAATCGTTATTCACCTCATCCCCCTAATAACAGCCTGGCACACGTGTAGGCACTACCACGAAAAAACATAGCTCTAGGGACGCCTTATATCTTACAGACTAAAGTACTAAATCTACCCAGAGATCCATCAACAAAGGCTCTTGAGAGGTATCAGGACATATTTATGTTTTTCGGGAAACAGCGCAAAGGTTTCTTCACGGCCAGGAGTTGTCATGGGTCGGAAGGGGAGAGTATAAACAAAAGAATGCGATTTCCACTGGCGATAGGAGATAAAAGCCCCACCAGAACAAGAACGAGAACAAAAACGAGGCTCAAAATGATAAAAACCAAAGCAAAAATCATCGGGATGATTTCCGCTTTCTTTTATTTCCTTGAAACCGCCCCTGGCCACCCATCACCTCCCAACAGCAGCTGAAATCTATTTTTCACCCTCTTATGTTCTTCGGTGAAGTAATTTTTCTTTATTTGAACAAAACCGCCAAGCACTTCCCCCGTTGGGTCTATTATTTCCTTTGTCTGCTGTTCCAGAACACTCCACCCTTCACCGCAGTGCTCAATGTGATTTCTTCTCTTGTGATCTCCTTAGATTTTTCTTTCTGTTTCGATTAGAGCCCGGTGTAGAAAAGTGTGCGGAGCAGAAGGGTTGCAGTTGTTGCTCTGGAGAACGTAGATGGGATGGTGTCCTGGAATGGGGGTGGGTGGCTGCTTTCGCCTACCTACTTCTGCACGAAAAAGAAAGATGTGAGTGCGGACCCTTACGCTTTGTCGAAGATGATGTTCTTTTGAGGGCTCCATTCCTGTGCTACAATTTTTTCTTGTTTTTCTGTGCCACCCTGTCAACAACTTCTCTTGTGTTGTTTTGACACATACCTCGGTTGTCGATGTGCCACTGTTTGTGTACTCCCAAGATGTGTCGTCAACACTTGACATCTTTGGAGGTGGATGCCGCAGAGATATAGAAATGTCTGTAGAGATATTGCTGGGACCCGTTCGTTACACGTCTCCTTTCGACAGCCCCAGACCTCCCGACTCCTTCATCAGTCCTGCAGGAGCTGCTACAAAAATTTATGGTGGAAAAAAGGAGAATTATAAGAGCGAACGAGGGTGGGTTATCACAAAAAAGGGAAAGAAAAAATTGAGAAAAGGCCAAAAAGGGAAAATCATGTTCAGTCCATATATCTCCACAGGATAGATAAGGGATCTTGAGAGGAGCTGGTGAAAGTTGGTTAGCTCCCCGGCACTTACCGCGCCCCCGCTGTGTAAGTTGATCGTCATCGTCTCGCTCATTTGTAACAAACTGCTGCTGCTGCTGCTGCTGTTGGTGGTGCTGATGTGAATCGCTGGGAAGTGAATATGGGTTGATACCACACACCCATCACCATGCCTTCCCCATCCCTCCTGCAGCAAAAAGGACCGTAAAAGGTAGTTCAGCCAAGTGATGAGGTTTCTCGGTCATGGGTTGATGAGGGTTTTATAACCGAAGGACAAAATGAACCACGAAGAGAATGGGCACAATTGATGATGGGTGGGCGGAAATACCAACCAGAATTTGTGCTGGGAATGAGGATGCCTATGTAGAACACTTCGCGTGGTGGTCGATTGGTTGCTTGGTTGATTGGTCAAAACGGATGCCCCAAATGGAACGGAACCGGGGTTGGTCATTGATTTCTTTTAAGCGATCAGTCAAGTGCGCAATGGATTGATTGTTGGTAATTTCATTTAATCAAATTGGTACCTGAATCCCGAAGGGTATGGTGCGGGCGGGAGTGGGAGGAAGTAGGGCGACTAGTGCCAGAGATTTTCCCAATGCCAGTAGTGGATAGATGAGAGGGTTGCTCGGATGACAGAGATGAGATGTCGACGAGAATAGCAGGGTCCGTCCTTGATAAGTTGTTAGGGTTGACTTCTCTTTTTTGCTCATCTTTTGTGTTTTGTTATTATCCCTTCATTTGATGGATTTTTATCGGATTCAGGACTGTTGGGCGAGTTGTTGAATTGATTTGGCTCCCATTTTTTTTAGGTGTTGGTGTGAGAAATAATTTGATTTGATCTTTTGTAAGTGTTTGGGTCGTCAGAAATTGGGAGATGATTTTAGTGATATTTTTTTCTGATGTGACTTTTTTTAGAATAAATCTGGATTGGATTGATGGTGTAGTGTACTTTTGACGAAACTGAGAGCTTTCATAAATAATGGTGTGATTTATGTGGTTCACTTGCAGATTGCTTATAAATTTCGCTTGGCCCATTTAAGGGTAGTTGAAATAAAGGGTTTATTTCTCACACATACTGTTTTCTAAAGTTTATGTCTCTTAGTTTTTTTTTAGAGAAACTGGTAGTTTTTATTGTTTAATGTCCAAATGAGGGCAAAAGGAAAGTATTGACTCCTGAAATATTCCTTGGAGCATAACTAGTTAGCTAGGATATTGTTTGAACCTTGACTTCTTACCGAGCATAAGAATATTCACTTTAATTTATTTTGTGATATTTATTTATATGTAGTGGGTGCTCCAGAGTTTCGATACTTAGTCTTATTGTACCATCGCCAGTTGGCCTGAAGCCGCGGGTTTTGGAATTGTATAAGGCAACAAAGTTACCTTAAAGAGGTGAGCCTGATGGGATGATAGCGATGTCGGAAAGGTCGATCCTCAGGCCTTTATCTTACTTCGCCACAACTGAAGGTACTTATCATCGATCTAAAAAAATGGACAGCGTGTTGTAATGCTATATTTGGTAGCAAAATGGGATCACTTTTCTCAGGACATCAGTGTCAGCTGCATTGCAGGCTGCACGATTTGATAAGAAGAAGTCCAGAAAAAGTGTGCCCATGTGGGGGCATTGTGCGGTCCAGGAGTTGTATATGTCTATGGTTCTTCTTAAAGATTACACGTAAGCCTTTTAATTCAAAATACCTCCGAGAAAACTAAATTGAAATAAGGTTGCCTTTGAAATTGAAATGGAACCTCAACTGGTTCGTGAAATATTTAAAGGAGAACAGTGACAGTTTTTCTGACGTATTACTCTAGAGCTTCTCGTTAACTTTAAACTATGGTGGAAATACCAACAGTTGAGAAAAATGCCCGCTTGATTGCAGTCAGTTATCGGGAGAACTGGATAAGAATGAGTTTAATACACCAGTTTTACTTTTGTACATTAAATCCGCACCCCCTTCTCATTTCAATCCATAAAAATACCCGAAGAAAATCCGAAAATTGCTCACGGGAATTCCGATACTATTAGTAATCCAATAAGAGGATTAGTTAGACTAATGTAAAAGTGACAATAACAATTTTCTACGGCTTGAAAAACCTGGGAAATTCCATTGCGATTCATTTCCTGTCGCTGCAATAAATCGAATGCACATTCATGTAATCATGCAATCCTTCATTCCACCCTAAAGAAATGACACAAAAAATTTGCCTCAAAATTGTACCAACAATGTCACGTGCATATCTCCTTTAAACTTTCAAATGAAATTATAAAGAACTCCCTTGAAACGGGGAGAGGGAAGGATAACAAAAACTGGGTTTAGGGCTCTCATTCTCGGCGCCCATTATACATGAAACCTTCGTTTATTCAATGCTCCACAGATGAGGAACAGTCGTGGTCGTAATTAATGTCACTTCATCACTTATTCAAAATTAAGAGCTTCAGAGAGTGTGCTTCCCAAAACAGCGGTGGTGTTGCCAGATGAGGATCCTGTGCGAATTCGATAAACTTGTGTGCTTAACTTTCAAAACGCCTGTCCTGATCCGATTACAAAGTTCCAAAACGAACCTGTCACTTCCATATGGCAATACCATTATATCCTTTTCGACGAGATTTCATGTCCACAACGCTCTTTAGCTCGCTGCTTCTTGTGTTTATGTGTTATTTGGTGGGACTGTGTAGATTGTCCACATCCATTGCCATGTCGTTATCCTTTCGTGGTGTGCTCACCTATTTAGGACTCTTCTGTCTCTTGACACATCCTTGTAACCTGCTCTTTCGTTACAAAGTTTGGCTTTGTGTACACGACGAAGGGTAGGTATGTCAGGCAAGAGAGAAAAAGCGTGTAAAGGGGAATAATAACATGGAAATTCAAGAGGCTCGAAAACTGCACTTTACTCAGCCTTGGGGATGTGAAGAGGGCTGTATCCTCACCTCGTTCATGCAGCCAGGACTTTCCCTCGCTTTTCCCGAAGTGGTGGTAGCTTTCGCATGTTCACTTCTATTCTGTGCACGGAAACATTCAGTTCGTAAACTTCTCTCGCAGCGAAAAGCATAATAGTGCTCCAGTGATTCGCAGGCAGTCAAGGAGTTGCCTTCTGACGTTTAGCAGTGCTGTCAAGTCGTTTACAGTGTCGTCAATCGGACTGCCAGCATGCTGCTTTAGGGCAGTGGCGTACATTGCAAATTTAAATTCTCGCCAGTGGTGTATGGTGTCTTCTAGTTATCGTGGAGTATGTTTGAATTTCTCTCTTGTTTCGTTGGTGAAATCTTAATGAAATGAAGTGCAAGTGAGTAAGTGAGTAAATAGGCGGTTGTGCAGATTTCCTGCGGTAATGGTGGTGGTGATGGGTTTTTATTGGCATTTGCAAATTGTACTAGAAAACTGCGAGCACGGAGGCGAGGGCAGAAGGAGCGTAGCACACTTACTGCTGCAATTGAGAATAGGGCTTCCAGACGGGGCACTTGGCAGTAACTACATCTACTGCACCACGGGAGATGCATTTTACGTTTTTACGTCAGCAATCGTTTCACAGAAGAAACGAAAACTCATTGCTTTTGTAGTGGGGACGACGGGTGACTTGGGTGTGGAGTACGGTTTTGGGGGCAAAGCAAGGATTTAAAGAAGAAAATTTCTCGCCAACAACACCGAAGAGCGAATCTAAAGTGGTCGTTTCTTGTTAACAAGACCGGCACTAGCAACAACGGCGGTAACCAGAGAAATGGAAGCGCGCAATTTTGTAGCAATTTTCCCAGAATCTCCTTTTTCTTTCTTTTTTCCTGTGAAACTTTTCCGGAGTTGTTTCTTTTTAGTATTCTTCTTTTTTCCCAGTTTTTATGCAATGCTCGAAAGTTTTGAGACCTTTTGTGCAACTGAAGAGTTCACTTGACTGCTTTTCTAGTCCTACAACTGTACAAGAAGGGGTTGGTTGGTTGGAGCGCCCTTGGTGCTGAGATGGTACGGTGCGGTGGGATGCGGTGCCATGGATGATACTACAATACAGGTCCAGTGGCTGGTGAAGTGCATACATGCAGTTGTGGAGTGCAGGTGTCCTCTCAGAAACTCGAAAATTGCAGTAGTCCTGTGCTGCCGCCTTTTCATCCCTCGTGCACCATAACGTTATTTGTTTTGCGCCACCTGACTCGACCACCATTACTCCACACCCTTCAGGTAGGAAACGATGAAGTGGTTTCCTACATCAAACACGCGTTTTCATGTGCTCAATTCAGTTTACATCGGTTCGTGCAGGATGAAATAGTGATGCGAATGGGACTTTCTAAATGTGTGGACGCTAATGTTCTTCATTCCCCCCTCGGCCAAGGAGTGTGCAGGTGGTAAATACTGTCGTGTAAAGGGTGTAGCCTATCCATCCACCCATTCACTTACCTTGGCTAATTTAACTGAAGTTGAGGAATTGAAAATGAACTTGGTGTTGTCAAATTGCTGCGGAATTTTATTCAGTTTGAGTCTTGAGGTGATTTGATGCCATCGTTGTTGCTGTGATGATCCTGTTGCACTTGATTGCGACGATTGCTAAAAGTTGTTCCATTAGTTGGAGTGAAGTGAATTTTTAGTGCAAGTGAAAAGTGATTATTCTTGATTCACTTCACTAGCGAACTGGAAGCTGTCCAGATTTTACTCACCATCAGTGACAGGATATTTTTGTGGATTATTAGAGGATTTCATAAATCAGGATTAATGAACGTGAAAAAGGTAGTCTGGAATTTTAACTTAATTTTTTTGATAGCATTTTTGATAATCTTTTTTGTTTTCAAAATTTGATAATTTTCTTGTTTAAATGTATTTTGTCGACAAACCAATCGTGTGTTATATAACAAGCACTTGATCGAGTGCCAAGTTTGCACTATTTTACTTATTTAATTACAATCTTTATTTTTTGTAATGTAAATATCTAGAATAATGCCGGCATTTCTGATAATAGAACGCCTACCTTTTTGCACTCAGTGATTTCTCCTTTCCAACAGATTATCTGAAAGACATTAAGGTGAATTATGCTATCCAATTTTTCTAACCATTTTCCAGTACATAGCGTATCATATCCGTATCGTTTTTCCTGGTGTTGTTTACAATCTTTTTGTTTATTTTCTGCACTGTGTATAATGGGGTACCTCAAGGTTCTATCTTTGCTCCTTCTTTTTTTTTGTTTCTGTTTCCATTTGCAATCTTTTTACTTACGTTCTGTGGTAGTTCCTTACTTTACATCGGAAATCAAATTGTTTAGTAGTATGCCACGATTTAAGTAATCTGCAAAGTGATATTCTGTATTATATTTACAATCTATCAGATACGAGTAATGGTCTAAGAATTTGGTTAATTTATGTTTGCAAGACAGATGGTGCGATTTTTAATTGAAATGACATCCTTTTTATTTTCTTTATTTTTTAACCACCCATTGCCGTTGGTGATGAAACAACAACTTTGAAGTTATCGATCGTTCGATCTTTATAGAACTTATCTAAATATTACACGCCAAGTATGTTTCATATTGGTTCAAACTCTCTTATGCCTATTTTGATGTATGGGCGCGAGGTCTGGGATCAGTTTGATAGTGCATGATATGCTACTGGTTTCAACTCTATTGTTCGAGACATTTTTAATCTTCGTCACATCGAATCTTATGCAATTCAATTGTAATGTGGGAGGCAGCATTAGTGTAACAAGACTACCAAGGTGGTAATTTTTAAAATTTACTGTCGGAGTAGGATCTTCCCTGTCCGAATAGGAGTAGTTTTTGAAATTTGAGCTCAGGACGTCCAGATTTGTAGACTGTAAAGTTAGAGAATTTTGATATAAATTTATGGTATGAAGTCCATATTGGTCAGTATCTATTAAGAAACAAGTGAATTTCCTCATTTCATAAAATCAATTCAATGTGTCGAGTGTTTAACCAGATTTAGAGAAAATTTTATTCTAGTATGGGTTTTCATGAACTTGAGTCCATCTCCCTCAATTTTATACGCACAACAAATAAGCCATAAGTTGAATTTAAATCACCAACATAACACCTAAAGTACCACATTAATATTAGTACCTACAAGTCCTGTAGTCCGCCTTATAACGCTTTTAAAACTAAAAATTGCAAGCTATCCAAAAAACCCCTACCATTTCGGGCTGTGAAAAAAACCCGTAAAAATGTATTCCCATCTCTCTACATTCATGGCCCACAAACTGGGAGCAAAAAAATCCGCTTCCAACGTAAAGCTTTGGTAACTCGTAGAAAATCTGTCAGAGAGATAAACTACGGTGCAAAAACAGAAAAAAAGTGGAAAATTTTTCAAAAAAAGAAGGAGAAAAAAAAACGAAAAGCAAGCGTCACCAAAAGATCTGAGTTGCACTAGCGGCGGCAGCACAGTAAAAATGACAGCAGAACACTATACAAGGGTAGCTAGCTGTGTGGGGTGGAAGGGGGGAAGTAGATGGTAGTTGAAAAGTATCACATAGCTCCGGTTCCAGTAGCCCACGTGCCTTAAAAAGGAAAATTGAGAAATGTGTTTGGGGCCGGGGCCGGGGTTCGAGTCTGTGTGTAGGGCCTGGCCTGGTGGTGGGTTCAGGATCTCTCAGATTTTGAAATCGTCCCATTCCATAGAAGAGGAGGTGAATGAGAAAATAACACAGAGATCTGCTGAGAAAAAAACTCTGCACAAAATGCACAAAGGCTGGAGTGTGACAGAAGGCATTCTAGGTACGAAACAACCCTGGCGAGAGAATGGGTTGATTCAGTTTTTAGAGATATCACAGGGCAATGGTTGCGTTGGGACACACAAAAAAAAATGCAAAAGAGGACAACTTCGCGGTGGATAACAATGCACAACACCGTTAAAAGGGCCTCTATGATGTTTAGTATTCGGACGACGAGAGGAAGAGAGGGAGAATTGGCTGAAAAAATGGTGGAAGATAGAAAGGTAGAGTGAAGTCCTGACAAATGAAAAAAAGGACGGGTGGCACTAGGGGTTGGTCGGTTATCGCACAGAAATGGCGAAAAAAGTGAGCATGAAAGTTTGAAGTTGAAAAGGAACTGATGTGAGGCCCTGCGGGTATAAAACTTTTTGAAATGGGAGTATAAACCGAAAACAATGTCGGTGATAACAGGAGATGGGAGTAAAGGAAATGGCGGTGTGTTGTTTTATGTCAAAGGCTACGAAAAATAAAATTGTTGAAGATTGGAAATGGTTTGTTCTAACAGAACTCTGAGGTATGGTGTGGCTAAAAGGTGTGAATAATCGAAGTCGTAGTTGTAGAAATTTCCGGGGGAATTAATTATGGCCTTATACAATAATAAGCCTATTTCCGAAATATCCTTTTAGTTGCAGAACATTTAAAATTTAGTAAGGTTTCGAAACGAAGAATTTTATATACTACTAACCCGAATTCAATTATTACTTCCAAATATTTCTGTTGATCCCATTATATTAAAACGAAACTAATTTTACTTTATCTAAGAAGTGAATTGTCGTCCTAACATTAAGTTATCCATCACCTGGAAAAGGTGAAAATCGGATGACAAAATGTCTGGGGAGTACGGTGGGTGAGGAAATGTTTTCCAATCCTGAATCCTTATGGTGTCCGGGGTGAATGCCATTATATGCTGTCGAAAGAGCGCTGTATCCCCTACATAGAAGTTTTTGAAGAACTATTCGTAGCTGCTAAGAGTAAACTTCAGCGGTCATGCGTTGGCCATGTTCTAATAGTTGATACCAGACGATGCTTGCATAAAACCGCCATACACATAGCAAGTTTCCTATAGGCTTACTGTACACCGAATTCATCAATTCCCAAGAATATTGATGACGCCGTCCTGATCCTGGTCAATGCGTAATCAATGAGTAATCTTGAATCTAGGCCAAAATTCACTCTAATTTCCATTCCTAAGTTTTTCGGACCTTTTGCAACATACATCAAGCGAGGTATAATCATTACATCTACCATTGCCTTCATCCAAAAGGTCTACATTCATATTCGCACATACTATCAAACTTTCAGACTCCATAATAGTTAACATTGTTCCATCCAGTTCAGAAATAAAGTCTTTCTTATTATAGTTCGGAGGGCGATACACCACAACGAGATTCTCCAACATCGTAAGTACTATTTGTTCACTTTCACCATAAGATTTGATCACTAAGATCTTTTTGAATATTCAATAGTAGCTGCGTTTTTTTGGCAGCGGAGTGCAAAGTTGTCATACATTAACTGGGTTAAATTAACTCGGTTATTTTACAAAGTTAATAAGCTTATTGGGATATTTAAGTCTTCTACGGGAAGATAGATAGATAATATAAATTTCGAGTTAATAAAAAGAAAAACAGAAGAAGAAGAAGAGTAAACTCTGTACTCGATGGATTCGAACCATTCTTCTGAGCTTTCATAACTCCGTTGCCCAAAAAAAACACAGCTAATGCCGCCAAATCTTCATTAAATCACATTTTACTCTACTACATCTATAACTGATATCATTTTCTCGATAAATAAGCATTAGTGCAAACTGCATTCATATAGAAACCGTGTTTAAGATGAAACGGTAACCGTATCCATGTGGAATCTGATTGGTCATTTGGTGAAAACCCCCTGGTTCAAAATGCAACCCTCTTGGACACACACCCTCTACACTTTGGACTTGAGCGCCGATGACTTGAAATACAAAAGAAAAAGAAAAACCACATTAATCCGAAACCACAAAACCAATAGACGATGACGAAGTGGTCTGGTCAATTGGCCTTAATTACATATTTATCTGCGTCTTACAGAAGTGCTTCCTCGACAATCATAAAATTCTCCTCGCATATCAAACCTCACGTCATAATCTTAAAAAAAACATCGCTCGTAACTAAAATCTCCCAAAAAGACAAACACAAAAAAAACAAGTAGGAGGGAAAAAAAGCTGAGAAATCCCCATAAGTCCTTCACAGGTCCAAAAAGTAAACGAACGTGGCATACAAATCAGATCAAAAGGAACAGTGCCAGAGAATAAGGAGAAACACATCAAATATATGAGAATGATACTATCCCCTGTGCTTCGTATAAAACATCCACACATGCCGTTAAACAGAAGCCACCCCATCATGCCTGAAATCACTCAGAGTATAGCAGGCAGAGCAGTGTTCTTCACGTACACCGTGCGGAATCACCACCGTTCGACAATAACAACACCAATGCCAACAACTTCAAATCGTGCCATAAATAAAATCCCCTCACTCTGCTGGACAATATCGTGATACAAATAAACGAAGTAAATTTGGGGATGAAAAGCCAACAGGGAAAATAACTGCAGAACATCGGCTACAACAAAAACGGCGACATAGGGTGGAAATGGCAGGGCAAACCAAACCGAAAGGAACCCCCGCAACGAGAAGCGTGGAGAGTGGCCAAAGCAGGCGGTATAACAATTCACCACCATTAAGACTTACATTTATACAAACACTTAGCGCCATCCTCCCTCTCCTCACCACCCACCGACTGCTTCGGCTTTCAACCCAAACCTCTGATGGTAAAGCTCGAAAAAAATTCATAGAATGTCATCATATTGAGAGCCTGGCAACCCCAATTTTGACAGAAGAGGATGTGACAGGGCAGTAAAACGCTTCTATGGCGAACGGTGAAGAATTAGTGTGGTGTTTCTGACAGAGAAGAATGTGGAACCCGGTGGGAGTGTGTATAGGATGATAAACCGAATTGGAGCAGCCCCAAAAGATGGGGTGATGTGGCTTTAGATACTCGCCGTCTGTTGGCCGAGGGAGAGGCGGTGGAGGGCGGCAGGCACAAGAAAGAAACGTAAATAGTCAGCGCTAAAGGATGTTTGTCAAGGTTCATTTTTATTGTATTATACGCAATTTATACGTTTTAAGGATTTCCCTTTTGGGACTTGTTCGTTTCGGAACTGCCGATGGTGAAGTGTGGAGGGGGCAGGGGTGTATTTCTGAAACCTCCACGACTTTGTTGGTATCATTCATGGCGGAAGCCTCTGTCTCTTTAGTGTTGGTGTTCCACCCTTGGATTGCATTTATCAAACATTTTTATGGCCTACCGAGGGTTGGACCGTTGGGGGCGGGGTGTGGAGCGGATGGATTTGAGTTAAAGTAAACCAGTAAAACGAGCTTTCATGATATCAAAGTGGAGGTTGGGTGATGGTTTGCTGTTAGGCGTTGGTGTCGATTGATGGCTCATAGGTCGGACAGGACATTGTTATCATATTAAAGTGGGGATGAACAGATACTGAACGCTTGCATCATCGTGCTCGTGTGGATCTAAAGAATGAAGTACAAGGTGAAGTAGAGCATGAGAGCTTACTCAATGCGATGGTTGATGACTGCTACCGATGATGATGATGATGATGACGTCAATGCCATCTCTATCTCCAACAAAAGATAGTCACAGTTGAAGCAAATAGGATTGGGGGCACTGTACCATTTGATGGAAGTATAGAAAGATGTGGATAAGCTTACAGTCGCTGATTGGGGCTCCAAATATTGAGAATGGATTATTGTGTGTAATATATCGATTTAGATGGAGGAGGCATTAGATAAACCGTAAGGTAGTTTGTCGCTGTAAAGATGCTTTGAAAGTTCTTTTAGAGTTGCTCTCCTAAGTTAATCTTGTGTACAACTGAGTAGTGCGGTTTTGTGTTATATAAGATAGAATCTGAACTTTGTTGGTACATTTGGGTTCGAACTAATAGAGTTAGCTTTTTCGGCGACTTCTCTTTGAGGCACAATTTTATTTCTAGGCTTGGTGGTTATTGGCATCGATCTTTCTAGACCATCACATTTCCCCTTACTGTCGCGGTGCAAGACGGCCAAGGACCCAGCATGTTTGATCTTCTCAACCCTACTTTTTTATTTTGCCATGATATGACACGGCCCTTTAGTTTTACCACAAAAAACACCGTGAAGAGGCGAATGGGTATTGTAGCACGTTATTTTTGTGCCTATGTAAAGCTATTCCAATATATAGCTTTTTTAAGAAGGAATCCCTTTGAGTTTCCCTTCACATCTGTTATTCTCCCATTTTATGAAGTTCCTTAAGGAGAAATCCCAGGGCCTCTCGTTTATTACATTTTTTGATACGAGATTTGAATGAGCAACAGGATGTCCAGGTTAATTAAATTCATTGATATTAGTGCATTGTTTGAAACTAGGTATACCTAGCAATAATCGTCCAAAAGGGACACAAATGGTTTAATCAAAATCCTAACTTGCTATTTGTGGGTTTTGGTTACTTCAAATTTAAGGTTTTCTCCTTAATATAAGCAGGCATATTCCTTTTGGTTCTTGAGTCGCATTCATTGCAGCTACTCCAGTTACACTTGATGCTGACACCTAAATTACATCTTCCAAACCAATACACATCAGGATGTTATGTACAATTACAGTTCCCCCTTATATTCACAATTAAATAAACATATGAAGTTTTGATTTCCAACATTGCAGCTACCAAACATTTTGATCCAAATGAACTGGGTTAGGAGCATAAGATGGATTCATAAGCCCAAAGAGCACCCACAACATCCCAGAAGCAACTGGAATCTCTCTAACTTCTGCAGTGCATGCATGCTACACCTTGAGGTGAATCTGAGAAAGCCCAATTAATTTCCGTCTAAACAGAATTTAATTGAATCAACATCGTGTTTACATGCACACGTCGAATTAAATTAGTTTTGATACTACAACGATGAATCTCCAGTTAATAGGAGGCAGCTGCTAAATGCCAGGTGGATGGGTGGGTGGATGGATGTTCTGCAGGGTGTTCAGAGACGTTCGTCTTAATCTCAACATCTTCATCATCGGCACCATTATCTGGAGCGCTGTCAAAGGAGCAACAAAGCTGGTAATATGGGGTGTATGTGTGGCTGCCTGTCTGTCTGTCGTTTGGTGAGATGAGATGGAGCAATTATTACAAATCGTCTTCGGCTGGTGTTTCAGTGTTTGAGGGGCTCGAATTGCAAACAGGTAGACCAGAACGTTTCCCTTGCTGATGGGATCCCATTTGTAGCTTGCCAAAGAGACAGACAATAAATCCTTATCCTATCCCCTAACATCCAACCATCCATAAAGTCTTTTATGCCACGAGCAGCACTCATCACCACCTACTTGAAGAGATACACCCCCCTCCAGATTCCATAAAACTCCATTAATGTTCCGGCTGTACAATGCACTGCACCGTCGAGTTGTGGGGGCGTAAAGGAAGCAAATGCACTGAAGTGAACACGAAACGGAAGAAGAATGCCGAGGGACGTTCAGAACAGCAGCGCCCCGACACAAAGCAACACAGAAAACCCCCTGAAAATCACTTAACACACATCAAACAAAACCGGGTGAATATTTAACTTTGGTATTATGACGGTGGTGGAGGATGTCCTCGTCAAACTGGATGCTTGCGCCAACGAACCACCCATCAGCTCCGCCCGTAGTCCATACTCCCAGCTCATCAACACAAAGCATCAGTGGCTGCTGGCTGCAGAAGGATTTCACCCTTGCTCTTAATTCCTTTATCTCCGGAGAGTTGCATGAATCATTTCAAGCGCATCAGCGCACATTGGAAAGTTCACGAGTAAAGGGGTTTCCGTGAGCTGGTGGCAGTCCTCCGGGACGGCGGGGGTGGTAACTATTAGTGAGAAAACACCTTTTGAAAGGAAGTCGGCAGCTGGTATCATGTATTCCTGAACTAACCCCCGTTCAATTATGAGGGAAAGCACTAAAGAGAAGACATTCGAAGATTACGGACGCAGATTGTTTATAATTGGGTGGGGGTGGATTGTGGGTGGTTTGTGGGTTGCGCGTAATATCTCGTGCATGTAAATTATATTTGACACCACATGATTTCAGTTTCTTGTGCACTATTAGTGCACACCACTCTATGAAGACGTGATGCGAATGGAGTCCTCTTTTTTGCTCTGCACTGAAATTTTTCCTTTGACTTGCTTATGTCTGGTGGAAATCCTTCGAAGAGATGAAGATGTTTGGGGCGTTGATGTTGTTGAGTGGCATGATGGAGAGTTGTAGTTTGTATCCAGTTTGAGTGTTTTACTTGAGACTTAGAGCCGTTACGGAGCCTCATGAAGAGGGTGTTTCACTGTAACTGTAGTAGCTGAACTTGAAGGAATTAAGAACGGCGCTTGAGTAATTTTTTAACCCAATTATCAGTGTTCATTTTTTTTTTCAAGTGTGGGTGGAAAGAGCGGAACTATTTTTAGGCACAAATTTTATTAGGAGTCATTATATCATCTTTTTTTTTCTTTTTTTTTTTGTTAAGTGAGTGGTCACATTTTTGACAGGCTTCTCTAAATTTTTCTTCCAGCTTTAGTATAATTCCCGGGTATTTGGCACAGCCATAGCCTAGATTAAAGCATTCCTCCCACCGACCTCTAATAAATGGACTGCTCAATTTGCTATTTCATTTATTCTAGACACATTTATCCTAGACACAGACTGCTTATCGGAATAGAGGCAGCAATATGGTTTACTAGTTTTCCGATCTCTTTTTTCTTTTTAATTAGGAAGAGTTACATTCGACAATATTCTAATAAATCAAAGTTGCCGTATTAATTTGCAGCTATTTTTGCAGAGATAACTTTTATTTCAATTTATGTTAATCACAAAAAACTAATTGGAACAATCTTGGAAAATTTCTCGTATCCAGTCGCACACAACTTAAAACTACTTCCCAACTCCTGACTGGCAACAATTTCTAGTTGAGGTAGCAAATACGCTCCACTGACGTCCAAGAACATCTTTATTCCCATGAATTACCAGGAATATCTGTTTTGTATCCATGCAACACAATTTCCCTGAAATGCTGCAGAATCTCAAAAGTGTTCAAATTCCAAAGTAACCTTCTGCTACATTGTTACGTTCACGTCTGACCTACATTCTTGTAACGCAATCTATGGAAGAGGAAAAAATTCTCTGTCTTCACCACGTAGAAAGAATGCTACACGTACACAGGGTAATCCTTTATAGAAAAAAGCACGTTCAGTGACATACAAAATCCAGATAGATAGGCACCCAAGAAGAAAAGCTACTGTCATTCTACAGGAATGTCCCACATTCCGTTGAACACATTTCCCATCCACGATAATCTTCGTCAGGTTTCTTCGGGAACTTATTCCACTTTGACGATTTTAAACTCTTCATGTTGTCTGCCGGTGGTACCCCCCATCCTGTTGGATACGACGTGTAAGCCTTGTGCTCGGAATCTCACCACATAAGCTCTTCTACAGATAAGCTTACCATTACCATCCGTTTTCATCCCCAAGGCTATACCCATACTCATACCACCTTTTAGATTCTTTGGGATTTGTTTTGGGTTTCTTACATGGTTTCCTTTTGCCCCAACTCCACCATAGCATCCGTACCTTATTCCTTGTCCCTGTTTACCCTAATTCAACCAACAAGTTTCAAAAATGCTTCCCACCAGACCGTAAGAGGGTTGTTCTCTTGATTTGAACACTATGACGCTGCGGGTATCCTTCCGTCCCTTTGTAAGGGATCATGTGTGCGTGGATAATGCGGTGTGCTTTGGGTGTGAAGCTCTTGTCATGTTTTTCTTTATTGTGTAAAGGTCTTTTGCTTTGAATTCATCCAATTCAAAAGGGTAAGTAAGCAGTAGGAGAGGGGAATGGATACTTTTCATAACCCTCGAGACATGGGCACGAGATTTCTAAACTTAAGTATAATGTGGTCTTGTGCCAAGGGAAATGGGATGGATTTTAGTTGATAGTAGCGATGAATAAGTGAATCGAGTGTAAGTAGATGGATGTATTGTGTGATGTGGCCTGAAATTACTGTGGTTTAGTTTAGTTTTTGCTTGAAATGAAATAGAGACTCGAGTTAATGAGTTTAAAGAGTGCGGTTCTGGCGAATAAGATAGTGATAAAATAGCTTCTATTAATTATGACTTCAAAGTAAAGTGTCGAGAGTGATTGATATTTTGCGGTCTAAGTGGCATCAAGAGTGGAAAGCAGTCTGCTGTGGCTTTTGAAAGTAAAAAAAAGAAATCAAGAAAAAGGAAGTATTTTCTTTTCAATTTAGCTGTATAGTATAGAAAGTGCTGTGCCTCCGTGCAGTCTTTCAGAGCCTATTTGATATCGAGGAACGCCGTATTCTCGTGACTGGTTACAGGATGTGATCTCTGCGATTCGGGCCTGGGACACTTTCCTCTATCATTAACTATGGCTCTGATAAACGACGTTCGACAGAGACAAAGTTTTGTATCATATTTTGTGTAGGAAATATACTCTTAAATTTTAATCACATTATTTAGGAATCTTCTTAACTATATAAGTAAGATAGGGATGACATTATCCTCTCCCTCAGAAAAGTATACATTAGGCTGCTGCATCAAATATCAAAAATGACGTTTATTATATGATCAATACGCATCACGATATTATGATAGCTATCAATCCTGGCTGTCTCCACAAGTCCCCTATGTAAATTCCCAACATTTATTGAATTTATTGTCCCACCCTTCTAGTGAACACAATAATTCTGTCCTTAACTCAATAAATTGTATCCTTAACCATTCCTCAACCTTCTTGTCAACTCCAACTTCCTACTCTTTTTATTTCTTCTCATAATTCTGTTTTTTCTCTTTTTCTCTTTTTTCGGGCCATTTTCAGAAACTCCAACAAAAATTTTTACTCTTTCATGATTGTAACAAAAAAAGCATAATCCCAAAGTAATCCTACGTCCTCATCTTTGGAGAATATACCATATGAATTCGACATACTGCTCGTATTCAGGATTCAATTCCCACACCTCCAAGTTAGCCTCTTTTTTTTTGAGAGTCCAGCACATTTTGTGCCGTTTGCCTTCCATTCTGCCTCCCACAATTTCACATATTCACCGCTCATATTACAGCTGCCATAACCATCATGATCGACTTACTGCCAAACCCCCAAAGCGTCGTTGCTGTCTCACTTGAACAGAATTTGGAATCTAGAGTGGGGAGAGGTATGGAGGGGGTAGTGGGTCAGATAATTCCTTCCTAAATGGGGAAGATATCCAAGTTACACACGTTAACTAGATCTGCTTAGGGAACATGTAAATATTAAGCAGATTCCCATAAACGTGTGTGCTTTCAGGAAGCGAGTGGGGCCGACCAGATGCCAATAAATATCCCTATGGGATAGAAGGGAGCATTAATGTGCGATTTTTATTGAAGAAGCCTCCAGTTACTCCCGCCTCTGCCGTTTCAGATGGATGCTACACAGAGTCCTTGGGTTTTTGCAGAAGCGGCTGGTTTCAATTTATTTCCTTTTCTATTATTTTTTTATTTTTTTTTGTGTTGTATTCCCGAGTGGATGACGCGGGATTTGTGGAACAGGAAGAAAAAGCTATGAAAGTGTGGTAGAACCACCGTCATGTCAAGTGATGTTTGATAAATACTCCGGGGAGAGCTCACATATGGCGAATAGGCAGCTGAGGAAAAAAACTGGAAATGTAAATTCGGGCACCTATGCATGAAACAGGAACAGGGGGATTGAAAGATGGTTGTAAAGGCTGTGAAAGTTATAAAATATTTTGCAAACAGGAAAGTGTGGTGGTTGTAATAAATTTGCATTTAGAGGTATTTCCGAGTGTGTTGCTTGTCTACAAATTTTTACGGAAGCATGACGAACTTTATGCAACTTTATGCATTTGTCAACGACTTTCTGTTGCATATAGTAATATTCTGGGTAATTTATTTCAGCAGACAAAAAAATAGATCTACAAGGATGCGCATAATATGGGCAAATCCATCGTTAAACGTGACGTTAGGTGAAACTAGAAGCGTAAAAGGGACTTTGTCCATTTCTTTAACATTGTCCCATGATGAACAATGGGCCTAGCAGTGGCCTAGTTCAGAGATCTCAGGATCTCACACCTTTCAAAAAAACATTGTCCTATACATTTTCGGGCAGGAGCTCTTCTTTTTATGGTGGTTCTTTCATGGTATATTCTTTGGTTTGTGATAATGACAAGTACGAATGCATTTTATAATTAACTAAAAATTTTCTAGGCTAAGAGTTTTGAATGAATTGAATTGAGCTATAAAATTTTCTTTTCTTTTCTTTACAGGGTCCCCCGCCACAGGGCCCGCTCAAGTTCACAATAGTCGATACATTAGAAAGGATAAAAGAAGAATTCAATTTTTTACAAGCACAATATCACACGTAAGTGAGACATAATTTTAATTTACCTAAAAATGAAATAATTAATAGTAGAAGAGCTGCGGTTGCAACATATCCCTCCGCCGCCCCACTAATGCCAACTGCTGGTAGTCCTCAACGAGGCAGTAAACACACAACCATAAAAATTAACTCCTATTAAATCACACCCGTTGTGTTCAACAACTTCATAATTATTTCAGAGCGCTTCATCTTCTCGCACTAATTAACCCTCTGCCGGGGCAACGCGACGCGACTATAATGTTCGCCGCCGCATAGTGCGAGTGCAGTCGAAAAGCCAGCAGTACGGCGTGAAGCAACCCGAAATGCACAAAATATTTTACCTCTTTATATGCCCCACATAAATAAAGCTGGAAGCGTGCACCTTGTTGCTGCTCATTATCACACGATTATCCCTTCCTCATAGGCAATTACACCCGATAATGAGATTCGTCTCATTACGCGAGTAATCGCGGGGCGAAATTACATATTTTTAGTGGTACATCAAGTGGGAGCGTGGGTGGTCTCAGGTTGTTACTGCACAAGTGCACCCCCTACAACACTGTGCTGCCAGTGAAAGCAGCACCTCTTTTTCTGGTGAATAGCATTCCAATTGCAGTTAAACTTTTACAATTTTCTACTTTTTATGGTTTGCGGTTGGTGCCCTCATCGGAATTGTGGCATCTGCTAATTTCGGTGGTTTTATCAATTAACCAGAGCAGATTGGATATAACCCTCTTCCGCATGAATCAGGAGTTCATTGTGTGATGATTTAATAACTGCGAAATATGATTGTTTTCGCAAAATAATAGCATTTTTATTATTTTAAATGAATGCATGGTCGGATTTAGCTTGCATTTGGGCAGAGTTACCAACAGTTGAATAAGAACTGTTTTACAGTCATATAATTTGTGTAAAGGGCGATAATAGCCTCATTTAGCACTAGCCACGGGACTTCTTGGTAACCTGGTGTTACATTTTAGTATAAGAAACTTGAGTCCTCTCAAGGCCCCATCGTCTCCGTTCATATATGCATCGCAGGCCACACGATCTTCTACCAAACCAAGGCTGACTTCTATATATTTCAATACCATTGGAATGCATGTGTTCGGAGTAGCTTTTAAAATCACTGATTAGGTCATTAATAAATAAGTTAAAAAAGAGAGGTCCAAGATTAGATCCTTGAGGAATATTCGGATTGCTGAGCAACCAGTAGGTGGCTGCCCAATACAACAAGACCTTCCACCCTACTATCGAACTTCTTAATTATAGAAAAGGAGATGCAGATAGACCTAAAATATTGGTTTTAATTTTAAGTTAATAATAAAATAAGTAAGTCATTTATTATCATTTGGCACTTGCAGCCTGAGACTGTATAGTTATTGTATACCTATGATAGAAGAGTACAGTTATAACTTCTAGCTCTACAAATAAAATTTCAGACTTTTGTAACTTAATGCATCCTTTATTAATTTCTATAATCCTTTGTATTCTATCTCTAAATTCGATTTAACATTTTCTTCTTGCAGGTTAAAAGTAGAATGTGAAAAGTTGGCGAATGAGAAAACAGAAATGCAGCGGCATTATGTAATGGTAAGTAAATTTTGTGTACATTTTAACACCTAATAGTTACCTCCATGTTGGAACTTGCGTAGTTCAACAACTTACTAGCCCACCTATAGATTGGCATGTTCCATCTAATCTAACTGACTAACCTGGCTACATAATAAAAATCACCTAACTTCAAGTAAGATATCCACATCCATCATTTTAATTACAATTAAAATTTTAAATAAGCACTCCTCAAAACTCTCAAAGGGAGGGAATAATCTCTCGAGGGGTTGACGCGTTGTAGAAGTACCATGAAATCACACTTCTTTAAAGGATGTCGTCACAAAATCGTCTCGAGGGAGTAGAAAACGACTTAATTACGAGCACTTTTCAAGAGTAAAACTGCGGCTGCACAAGAAGCGTCACGACCCCGTTTAAGACTCCACCCAATGCAGTCCCTGCCAAAGCCCAAATTCCTTCTAAAAGTCTTTTACAACGAAGCTTCCTTCCAAGTTGATTTATTTGTCGCCTTTGCACTATCCCTTCAGTTTTCTTCCCGATGGATGCTGGTGTTCTTTTTTTTTTTGTAGATTTAGAAGAGATGCCAGAGATGTGAAGCATGAGAAAGTGAACTAAAAGTGATGTAAGGGGATGGAAATGAAATTAAAAAGTATGATGAAAAGTAGAAACTTCTATTGTACCTGTCAGGGCAGTTTGTATGATGTGTGCCCCAGGGCTTATGAGCTTGTGTTTATTTCCGACTTGAAAAGTTTCCGTCAATCTTTGTTTTTGCCAGCTACCTACTTCTGTTCTGGTTGTGGGTGGTAGAGTAGTACAGCGAAAAACTCCCTGCTCCCTTATGCACTTGAGTAAGTAAATAATGGAATTAAATCCAAGTGGAAGTGCCTCATTGTTCGCACAATGCACCCAGTGTTCCCGCACTATAACGCTCTAGTAAATTAGGTGAGGGTTCTATTACTGTTGACGGGGGATGTACAGTTTACAAATGGGATAAAGGTTTCCAGTTTTTTTTTTCTTCATTAAGATGGTATAATATGGTTTTGTTGCAGGAATTTAATTCCTTAAATTGCCCTACTTAAATTACTCTATGCAGGCAGAAGTGGAAAAGATTCATAGGAAATAAAACTGAAGGAAGATTACCGGGAAGGCAAAATTTTATATTCTTGCAAAATTTTATATTCTAGAATCTTTGACAAAAAATAGAATACTCAGGATAGATTTAAACTTTGTGGTTAAATTTACGCAACGTCTCTATGATATTCTTGTTGCATGAAAACTACCCTAAAATGTAGTAAAATAATCCACTGGCTTTCAGGCAATGTCTGCTATGATTATCAAACACAAATCCGTCCCTTCGCCACCGATATCTACCGCCACTGTCCCAATTCCCTCAACTGTGCACAGTCTGATGTCTTCTCCAAAATCGTAGGATGAATAATTTAATCCTGTTCCTTACATATTTGCTCGAGGTAATCATGGATAAAGCTGTGCTACACCGCTGGGACTGACATCCCAACCACCTCCTACTAAAACAGACTTTCGGGACCTTCATGTCAAGACAAACAATTTAATACACCCACGTCGCCGAAATGTGGTGCTCAAGTGCTACTCTGGCACGTTCATCTGTTCATTTGTCGTTTCTGGGGAGGGGGGGGTTGTAGTCTGTCTGTCTGCCTGTTCGGGCCCGCCTGTCTGTCTGTAAGGGAGCAGCATGCACGAGAACAGAATAAAATGCAAAGAAAATATAGAATTTGCGAGTGGGGCACGATTTCGTGAAGTCATTTTAAGACTTAACTTAAACAAAATTCTGGGGCGTGGGGGAAAAACCTGACTTCATCCGTCATCCACATTCATAGCGTATTCTTGTTATCATTCTAAGAAGTGAGTCTGAATGTTTTATTTCTACCTTTGCACATGTCGCCAAGGGGCTCCTTCCATCAACCGTCTAAACCAACCTTGACTGGTGTTGAATGCCTGGAAAACTAAACGACTGTTATACAATTTGCAACGATTTTTCAAAAGGTGATTTGACCAGATGTGGTCGTAAAAAGCAGCGAAATAGGGGTGAAATTCGCGCGTTTAGGGTGGGATCAATTTGTTGAAAAGCTCTGGAGTAAGTATTCAAATTTAAGTGAATTCGCTGCTAGAGTACTGCTCCTGCCAACCTCTTTCAACGCTACAACATTTTGCGTTTGTTTTCAAAAGACTGGTTCGTCAAGGGGTGGATTGCAGATTTTTCATGGGGTTAAGGTGATTTGATAGAATGCTAGAGAGCACAATGAATGGGATTAAATGCGATATGTAGTTGAGATAGGGGAAATAAAAGGAATCCGAGGGCATTTTCAGAAGGGGAGAAAAGACGACAAGCAGAATTTATTTTAACTTGATTTGCTCGGTCCAGTGAACGATGTCATCCTCTTGAGGGGAGTGCTTCAGATAAATTAACGAGGGTTGAAACACACATTTCCACAGTCAATGATTGTTGCTGTGATTTGGCACTTAGAGAGGGTAAATAGACGCCGCGTTGGATGGATTATTTATGACTTTTTCCATATCTGACTCTAGTGTGACCTCTGAATTATTGACGAAATCTTTGCAGAATTCAAGTAGTCCGATTCAATAGCCATGTTTGCAATTTAAGTGTATATCCTGCCTGGTTAATCCGATTTCATTTAGTAAAATTTTATTGCGTACCACCAATTATTATTTATCATCTCATCCGGAGCGTTTTTATTCCTTTTAAAATTTAATTTCATACACAATAACTGTGGGAAGATTCCCAATCCGCAACTCCCGGCAAAAAAGCACGGGTAAGAGCAACATTCAATTTAGCGAATGCATTCTGGTATTATTCTTCGGAGTTTAACACGTAATTGATCCTCCAGCATATACAGCCCAACCGGTTTTGTTGCTTGTGTCCCCGAGGGAGTTTGCTCAGTTGCTGCAACCATATCCATCGGGAATAAAAGAGAGAAGTAAGGAAGGGGATGGTGTTTTTGCCTGTTTGTGGTAGTCAATGCACTTGCCAGCAGCAACAACCCTTTAACCGCAAATGCATTTCATGTTTTTTTTTGCTGTGTTAATCGTGCGGTAATTATTTAACACAAAAGCCAGAGAGTAGCATGAAAGGGTTTGTTGGTGGTTGCGAGCATATCAATTCCCTCGCCCCAATTTCCATCAGGATAATGCTCCTCATTCCTTCCTATACGTTCGTTCATTTCATGATGTGCACTGAAGCTTCATTCAGTGTTCAACGAAGTTCACAGTCAAAAGTGGTTGATACCAACCATGGATTCTGTCCTCTATGCCCTGTTCCTGCTCTGCACTGCACTCCTGCACTCCTCCAACCAGGTCTGAAATATTTCACACGTATTCGTACACAAACATATTAGCGTTTGCACAATATCATTTATTTTGAATGAATAGTGGCTGATGCAACAGAAAGTTAGTGGAAGCCCATTACACAGATTTCAGTGGCATCAGTGGCGGGCGGAAGATAATTACGGAAAATGTTTTAAGTAAGGAAGCCGAATGGAAGTCTGGTAACTACCTGGTGGTGGTGTAGTATCAGGAATGCTGGAGAACGTTGCTCTGGAGATGATTCAACGGTGGGAATAGAATCGGAAATATCTAAAAAGAACTTTCTTCACCCATTCCACAGGTTGTTTATGTTGATCTGGAACTGCATACAGAGATGAGGTAATTATTCTAGGGAGGAGGGAATAGTTTTGAAATCACTTCTAAGCACAAGCAACAGGGTATCTATTGTTGTTAAAGGCTTATGAATTTCTAATGTTGCATGCGCACACGGTGTGGGGTAGTTTCATAACAGTAGAAGGGGAAAGTCGAATTTTGTGTGAAGAATCAGAATTCTAAGGGATGGGAACTACGTAACAAACTAATTATCAGATGACATATGGAAATGTAAACTGGGTTTAATAATGATTACAACAAAACAATATGACCTGCAATCATATCACTTCTGTTCTATGAAAAACCGTCCCTGTTTAGAAAGGATCAATCGCTTTAGATGACTGATCTAATTACATTAATATAGCATTGATGTGGTTGACGGACGGAATCGTATATGTTTTACACGAGTGAGGCGATTAATCCAAATTAGACAGCAGCTAGTAATGGTGACTGAGCCTTCAGCAAGAAATTCCAAAAAGACTAAAGTTTTTACCTATAGAAACAGTATTATTCGAATTCCAACCCCCATAAGCACCAGTCCCAACTTCATTTCAACCAGTAATCCTGCAGTATAATAATTATAAAGAAAAGCCTGCTGACAACGACTAACCTCAATTCAATCTCTTGCCTTGCTTAATGTAATCAACATTTACAACGGTGTGCACCCCTTTAGCAAAGTTAAAATACAAGTCTCCACCCTATTGCCACAGGCGAACAGTCTGACTCAAAACTCAAGAAGCAAGAAACACGATAGAAAACCCTTAAATCCTAGTGGCACCCAACTGAGCAGGGCAGTGTATAAATAATTTTCATATTAATTATGAAGAGACAAACTTATCAGTCTGCCACCCCGTTTTCACCACTCTTCTTCGTGGCACAGCACCACTCAGCCACCCCATCTACCATCAGTTACCAGTGTCAGCCACCCCTCATTTAGTCACTAGGAAAAAATTGTGGTAATATTAATTACATTGTTATATTGTGCTAAAGCACTTCTGCCCTTGCCTGCAACATCCCTCGCATAAATAGATGAGGGGTGTAAAAATTTGATACTTAAGAGGCAGATGAATCAGATCAATGACTTAATGAATAAGGCAAGGATACAAGAAGCTGGCACGCTCCTCTGGCCCAATCCTCCCTCACCCGGACTTCGGTATATAGACATTCTATTACTGTCGTCCTTCTCTGGCTGAAATAAGCTATGACGCTTTTTGTTCTCACCCTATCTCCTAGAAAACGCCTCAAAAGTTGATTCTTATGCTAACAGTCCTCGACCGAAAATAAATTCAGTTTAAGCTTTGACACATAGCCAGCCACCATTAAGAGAGGACAGAAGGGGCGAAATTTGAGTCAAGAGAAACTTGAACCACGTACACAATCAAAAGCTGTACTTGGAAATGTGGGGGGGGGATGATTTCAGCTTTAAAAAGGGTGAATGAAGGACTAGTATTGCCAGACCCAGTGAAATACGCTTAAAAAGAAACTGACTCGGTAAGATTACTCTAAAACTTCGAAGACCCTATCACAATGCTCTCCTAATTATTAATGGGATTTTCTATCTTCACCAATCAAATATCACATAAATTTCACAAAGTTTATGGTTGGTTTGTCACAAACACGATTTATTTTTCCGGATGACAAGATAAAACAATCTACTGGAAGTCATGGCATGGAACTGTATGCTTCTCGGTGATACAATAATTCTGCGATTTTGGTAGTAAGCTTCTTAAGCTGAAACGAACAAATTGGATGTAATACCCCGATATAGTGCACGCTTAAGCAACTCTAAACCATGTTGGATACAAAACCTGACCCGGTGGATAGATAGAAAATACTCCTAATAAGTCAAAATTCTTTTTATCTGTTAAGATATTTAGATATATTAATTGAATTGAATTGAATTGATAAACTCTTCACACTTTTTAATATAACTATGTAAGTATTAGGTAACCACGGCGTCGTGGTTAGGCTCACGGCTCAGTTCTTAGTAGCTTAGCTTTCAACTCTGGGTGGCGTCCTAGATTGCCTTCAGCACCAACCGTAGTATAGACTTCATTTGGATTAATGAACAGCAAGCCTAATGTAACTCCCTAAAATACATTAGAATCCTTGGAACTCTTCCGCGCTATTCTGCAGAAATGTTGATTAGGTTTTTTGGCTCCTTATACCGGCTCCGCTTAACTCAATGTATGACCTTTCCCAATTGCTATGCTCAAATATGGGAATTATATTAGTTCTGTTTTGATATTTCAGCCACCTGTGAAATCAGAGTAAATTCAAATACCTACAGGGCATATACGAGTATTTTTAGAACTTGATCCTGAAAAGGCTTCCTGTAACAACCCACCCCCGTTTACATTGTTTGAAGACCAGACATCCGACATGCCTGGTACGTTGTCACTGGCATCCAAACAAATGAGGGAAAATCATAGCCGGAATCTCCCATTCCATTTGCTTCAAAATTTATGCCATAAACTAAGGTGCATGTTATGCAGGCGGAAATACCATAACCAAAAATAGGAACATCCCCTGCTGAAGTTTGTTTATCAAACTATTCACCACCCCTCCTCCCTTCATGATCCTGCATTTCATTCCTCTTATCCAATCCACCTAGAGCTGCTTATTCATGCTGGCAGCAGAACGAAAAGGATTGGACGCTGCTCATCTCGATATGATGATGGCATACAGCAATTTGGTTGCAATACCATTACCCCCCACTACTGTGCTTGACTCTGTGCACTTATTATTGCATTTTCCGGTAAATGCATTTGAAAATTTGCGTGTCGAGCGTGCCATGAAGACTTGACTTTGCACATGGTGAAAACACTGCTCCAGATGGAGTGGTATCGGGTCCTCTTTTATACCCACTTTAGCGCTCCAGTCTTCTCAGTTCCTAGTTCAGTCCAAAATTTGCCATTTCCTTTCCGAGCATGTACTCCAGAGTATTTTGGAAATAAAGTCGTCGTGTGCTCCTCATTTTCATAAACAGACCGAACGTATCATCAACCTGCAGGGAAGATGGAGTCGGGATGTGATACATACGATACGTAAACCAGCAGGAGAACAACAGCAAAATTTGCTCAGTTCTCTAGTGCATCACAAGTGCCTTGCTGTTTGGTTTGGTATGGGGGTTGGTGAACAGAGGGTAGTACTGACTGGACTGGCTAGAGGGCCCTAGAAAGTATCTGATCTGGATTTGAAGTAATAGAAAATACTGGAGCTGTATGCTCGTTGCCTGTGGTTACCCGAAATAATAGGAAGCCGACATAGGATAGAAATGGGAGCCAAATGCTGTGTGTGGGCAGATGCTAAAAGGAAAAGGATTAATGTTGGTCCACGCAAACGGTTTGAGTTATGTGGAGATTTATCTTGTGATGGTCGCTCGATATGGTTGGAGCTGCTTTCAAAAGGACATGAGATATGACCAAAAGTTATATAAGTGACGCATTGAGTATTTATGAATAAGGCCGGGATGCAACTGGGTGGGCAACTGGTACATGTTTTCATGTAAGAGCAAAGGGAAATTGTGGGTGTTTTTAAACTTTTTTTTTATGAAAATGTTTCCCACCCGTTTTGGAGCTATGACAAGTTGTCGTAGGTGGCTAAAAATTCTAGTTTTAGATTATTATGATATAATACTTCCACATTATATTATCTTCATTAATTTAATTTTATTTTTTTCTAATTCCAGTACTACGAAATGTCTTATGGCCTTAATGTAGAAATGCATAAACAGGTAAGTGACCTTTAATATTTCCATTGAACAACGATGGCTTTCACATTAAAATATTAAAAATTAATAGTTATAGGTTCATAAAACTTGGTAATGATTGGTTTAATCGACTTAATAAGATTGACTGCGTGCAGGCCAAAGGATTTATTTATTAATGTTTGCGATGGATCTACTGATAAATGTGGTTTCCAGAAATAATTAAAGACGACAACAGAATTTGAACTAGGGACTACTGGAAGGCGACCTATCTATCACCGACAGCTAAACCGTGAAACTTAAGGATCTGTCCTAGGCCCACTTATTTTTTACTCATACTTCAAAATTATATACGATGTGATACCTCATACATACATAACAATACCATAAAATTTGCAAACTTTTAAATTACTCAAGGACAAAAGCGTCCACCAAGTCCGCTCTGGAAGTAGATGGGTACGAAAATGAGAAATCCCACCCCGTCCGAAACATATAAGAACGTATTAATCAGAGAAGACCTTGATCTTGGCCTATATCATTACCCGCATTACCCATAGGATTTCAGTGTGCTACTGTTCCTCTTTCTTCAACTGAGGACTTGAGGATTCCTGAGGGTAACACCTGCAGAGTTTTTGCTACCGGTTCTCTCATTTCTTTAGGGTGAGGTCAGTAGTAGTAGTCTGCATGGAATTTTCCCAATGCAGTTCAATCGAGTTGAGTATCATCAGTCAGTAGATCCAGTTGTGGTATGACCCCGAGCTCAGTGAATCGATTAAGCCAACTATTATTAACTTTTTGTAAATTACTTAAATAAATGTGATGACATTTCCTGATGCCGATTTCTTTTTTTTTACAGACAGAAATAGCAAAGCGGTTAAACGCACTAATAAGTCAATTGCTACCGTTTCTGGCGGCAGAACACCAGCAACAAGTACTGCAGGCCGTCGAACGGGCCAAACAAGTGACAATGCCAGAGCTTAATGCAATTATAGGGGTAAGTGGACATTAATAGTTGGTGGTAAGGTGTAAGAAGTAGAAATCTTTCTTGTCCTTTACTTTGTGAACACAACTCTGTGTCTTTAAAAGAGTTCTGGCTGAATCCTTATTTACTAATTAGTGGAGGAGCAGAAAGTCCATGGTTCATTTGTTTGTTAAAGTTTTGTTTTTGTTTTTCTTAGAAATTTAGTACTTTAACATATTTTGTGTATTTTTGATAATATCCGAAAATTATTTCTTTTTTTTCTATTTCCGTGCCTTCTCTTTTCTACAACTCTACAGCAGCATCAACAGCAGGGAATACAACAGCTTATAGTAAGTTAAAATACGAAATTAGTCCTACCTTCTGAATTCTTTTGTTTAAATCGATGTTCCGCCATGATTTCGAGGCTATTTGAAAAAAAAACTTACTCAAGAAATTGCTTTTTATGTAGCACTAACGAAAATGTCCTTTTGATGTCTGTTTACTAATTTTGTTTTTGTTAGTACTTTCTTACAAATAATTGCTTTAATTTTACTAAAAGTTAAGAAAAATGTGGCAAAGCTTTTAATTACACTAAGAAGAAAAGTTGTTGTGAGATTTTGCGGCAATTAGTGCTGTACGGTGAGTGCCTTTGCAGTTAACAAGCAGTGAAAAAAGTAATTTGTAGGCTCAATTTAGTATTTTTATACAATCCGAGGGAGGAAAGTGTTCTCTTTGCTGCTGGATTATATGCACAAATGTAAGCCAAAAGTATGCCAGTGGTTTCACTCACTTCTAAAAGGCTAAAAAGGATGTTAGTGGTATTAAACGACTTCCTGTAATGGTCTCAAATATTTCACACTAAACTTGTAAGCTAGATGCGAACCCATTTCGGTCATTGATGAATGGCCCTAAACAAGTATATTTTCTATTGTTGTAAAGGTGACTATGGTAAGAGAAAAATATTAGATTGATGATATCCGTAGAGCAATTTTATTTTAGATACCAATGTTTGAAGCATTTTTACTCAAAAAATTTGTACTTATAATCTCCTAACTCCATTCCATTCTTATGTAATAGAAAATTAGCCAAACTCAAGTGTAACATTGTAGTGGTTTCAATTTTTCTATCACTAAGTGAGAGCTTTGTAAAAGTTGAAAATCATTTATGTTAACTTGTGACGATGCAAAGTATCGATACCCCGAGGTAATAAAGTAATGATAGTTGCCCTTAATTAAATCAGTAAACAAAAAGTTTGATAAGTGAGGCTGTTGCTAAAGTTGGATCTGTAACTCGTAGTAACCCAAAACCAAAGAACGAAATTTACCTTTAACACACACTCAGATGTATTTACTGGTTAAAATAAAATTGAATATACATTTTATGACCTCGACCGTTTAATGTTTCGATCTTAAAGAAACTTCTCGAAATCATGGTGCCCAATTTTATCACAATAGAACTAACCAAACTGTTTCGCATTGTACCTTGTGATAATGAGCTGCGGCTCGCAGCACCTTAATAATGGATTCATGGGCAACAGAAGAACCTGTACGTACCCAGTAGGCACTGAAGTGCAATCTTAGAGCCGTCGATGCTGCTACCTTTTTCAAGTAAATTTCTAAAGGATAACTTCTAATCCCCGTGCACTACTCAATCTGAACGCTCCGGATATGCCGAGTAGGGATAGAATATGGATAGAGAGCCTTCTCTCTTCTGTTTCGCAGAAGCCATTTTCCGTAAGCAAACACAGGAGGCGATTCGGCAGTTATCGAATTGAGTTACATAAGTGGACCCTAGGCTGCAGCCAGGGTTATCAATGAGAGGAGCCAGAATACTGCCATTGCTTGCTCCTTGGGCTTTTGAAACTATTAAATAATCACTCAGTTGGTATAATTCCGTTTCCCTCGCTTCTTCCCTTCCCCCGTACTTCTTTTCCTTAGCATAGAAATGTATTATTGTATTGTAGTATAAAAAGTAGCATAAATTTGTCCTCTGACCTTTTGGGAAATCATAGAGAAGGTGAAATAAAAGTTTGTTCCTGTAATAGCCAATCTCATTAAATCTCAGTGGTGGCCATAGACTACCTTTTAAGGTATCTACCTACCTATCATATATTAAAATTAGTGGAAATCATTGAGGTCTAACAGTGTGAAAAGCTCTTCCCTACATTGTAGCCATAACCTTCGCTGTTGATCTAAAAACAATACACAATTGGAGGATACTATAGCCACTGGTAATGATTATGGATTGCTCTCTTAAAATTCATTACTATCCTTGATAGTCGAATTGACCTACTAACCCTAGTGCTGTGTGGCAATGAGGTAAAACCCCATCACCAATCACATTTACCATAAAGAGGTTCAGCTCTTGTCAATAAATTTCTGTCACAATTATCCAATTCCCGCAAATGTTTGATACACTGATACTGCTCATCCCATTGTGGTTACCATCATTTTCCATATTTTCAATCGTTTCCTACCCAAACATGCAACGGGCGGAGAGGGGGAATAAACGATGAGCTATTTAAATAGAGACACACTGATGTTCTGTTTTTCATTTGAGGTTTTCCCCACTATTTTGATTTTAATTATAATTCAGTAAATTTTATCCCGATTGGAAAGCCACGCAGTATCCATATGTACTACGTGGGGGTGATTTCATGGTCGGCCGCTGGCGCCATGCCGGCCTTTTAATTATGTGGTCAATTACTTCAATCGTGCATAAAGTGGTCATTGAATTCGTATCGATAATCGGATATTTGTTGTTCGGTGCCTTCACGTATAAGCCAATCAAAATGGAAGAGTTGTGTCAATGAAACGTTTCATTTTGGGAGAGATAAAATTTATAAACAACAACAACAACTTAGTGTAAATATTAGTTTGAGAATTGGTGTAAAATGTCTGTTTGGGCCTTGGATTTTTTTTAAGGTATTGCCTAAGCTCAGAGGACAACCCTATAATGAATACAGCAGAACTTTGGTGGGGGAAAATTAGGGAAGAGGAGATTGGGAAATTAACTTGACAAATGTTGCAAAAGAGCCACAATTTTTTTGAAATGAAATTACTGTGCAGGATTTGAATCCACGCCAACAGAGGAGAAAATTTTGCAGACGTGCATCTCAGTCCGCTCGGCCACCATCGAGTCGTGAGTAAGAAAAAAAATAAGAAAAAGGATTTAAATTGATTCAAGGGGGTACATTGATAACATAAAGTTTCGATACTCTGGTGTATAACAGTAACGTTGGCAGTTCTTGCTACTCCGTTGGAAATTACCTCGAATAAATATCTACTCACTTTATAGATAAAATTTGACTCTTCCATGAAATTCTATGATTTCTTTTTACACTGCATTATTTTTTTACACTGTATATTTTTTTAATCGTGTTGTGAGCCACGGAAATTCAAGCATCGCAACATTGGCAGACGCTTTCTGAAGCCAATAGTCGTACTTTTCAGATCACATTTGTACTTCTGCATCACAGGACATTCTCTCAGGTGTTATATTATAAAAAATGCAAAAAAAACTGTTATACACTGTGCTACTGCGGCCATTTTTAAGTGGGGTTACCATATTGCGAAATCTTCTTAACTTTTGTGTCTGTTGACATTGCCATTTTCATATGCTTGGTTACTTTGTTCCATAAAATCTTCCCCGTAATTTTTAGAAAGTAAAATCGTTGAATTCATCATAACTAAAATCCATAAAAATGTCTGTCTACATAGTTTTTAGTGTTACCATATGTTAGTGTGTTTCTACAGCAAAGGCTTTTTAACTTTTTGCAAATTTTTCTTACAACTAGACTTAAAACCTGTGTGCTTTCCTAATAAATGCATAGCTATTTGTTTTTTGTTATAACCCATTCTGTTATATTCGTGGATATTCCATAATGCACTAATTATGTAAATTTTTAATATTTTGTTACAGCAACAAATTCATGCACAACAAATACCAGGTGCGCCGCCACAACCGATACCAACACTTGGTGCTTTAGCTGGGCCATTAAGCGCTTTTGGAGGTCCAATCGCTCTTCCCCATGGACCACAGGGATTATTAAAAGCACCGCAGGACCTTCATCGTGATGAATTAAAAGTACCTTTAGGAGGACCTTCAGCTGAAGAGAGACTGGCAAGTGACATCTTTTATATTTATACATGATTTATATACATACAGTAGCGCACAAATTTGATCAAGTGTTTTTTTTTAATTTTAAACAAAAGTAAAAAAATTATAAGACACAATTTAACTAGACTTATTATTTAATCTAAGTCTAAATGCACTACAAAATGCAGCACACTCTTTATCTGAGGTGACCATCTAGCGCTATAAGCTGCTAGCAAATTGCGTTGGGATCAAACAATGGGGTCTCTATTCTTCCTATGGATTATACGAAATAGAAGATTCATGGACATGAATTCACCACTATACCCCAGAATAAAAGCGAGCAAGCATGAAGTGAAGAAGAAGCGATGAGCCGGTAAAGTTAGAAACTCGATGATCGTCAAAAATATGAGATATCCTCATCTGCAGTGTCCTTCTTCTGCACGACAACTCGATGCTCATACCGTCTTTTTACCTATAGAAAAAGTTGCAAAAAACTGGTGGATTGTACTGGAATATCCTTTCTCTAGCTCTGATTCCTCACCCTGGGAAAGTTCCAACATTTTATTCACAATTTTGTGATAAATCGTAAGTCAGTCAGATCCAAGCAACAAATCAGTGGGCTGGGCTGAAAAGTAGTGAGCGGCGGTAAGATTAAGATATCAGGAAAAATAGACAAACGACAGACTGACACGCATTTTGGGATATCTAAAGAACATTCGTGTTCTTGATGAGACCTCTGATTTGGTCTCTGTTCTGTGGTACCGTAGAATTTAAGAGAGATTTTAAAGTTTTTTTTTAAGAGCTAAAAGGTTTCCATATTAAAAAAATTTACAACACAACTATTATTCGAAATTCTTACATATAATCTATTCGTATCCTAAAAATTATAATTTAAAATAAATATCTCCCCTCACCACACACACATCGTAAAGCCATATAGACAAAAACCTAGAGATAATTATGAAATTTGCAGTTCGAAATTTTAATTTTCAAATATTTTCAGAGAAACTCTGTTTCGCCCGCAGAACGAGAAAAATACAGACCGAGGTCACCGTTGGAAATAGAAAGTGAGGCTAAGCGGAGAAAAGAGGAAAAGTTAGCACATGTGAGTAGCTTAAAATTCCATTTACATTGCATGTTTCTGGATTTTCCTGCGGAGTATTTGTTTAGTGCCATAACGAAAGATCTAACTTTTACTTGTCGTCGTCCTGTTTGAAACTATTTGTTAATGTTGAGGAAATAGAAATTAGAATTTTATATTTCTGTCATGGATAAGGGAAACATTTGATTTTTCTTAAGGGATTTAAAATGTACGTACTCCTGTAGGGTGCGTAGAATTCTTTTTAAATCACTTCCTCCAGGCCAAATTCAAGTGATCTCTTCCCGGCGAGGATCGTACAGCTCCTCACCTCGATCCATGGCCTCCCTGTTGGTCTCGGATATCCTGAGTAAAATCGGATGCTACATTTTCTTGTTGAGGTTATCAATCTACACTTTCACACGTAAGACCCAACCGGACCGCGCCCATCAGAAGGCATTTGCCCGAGATCGGGCCTCCAACATTTGTTCCGATCTCGGACGCTTTTTTCTGCCTTGTCCGCCATTTAATGGGTCTGCTCAAAGAAGCTCAGTTTCATGTTAATCATCATCTCAGGGAGTATCTGAAAAAGTAAATGCAATAAACACAGTGTCGTAAATGGCTCTAGAATAGATTCCTGAGTCGTCCCAACGAGATCACTCTTCTTCCCTGCTCTTCCCTGGTCTCATAGAGTAAGCAAGGTTCCCTATTAGCAATAGTAATATTTATAGGATCATTTTAAATGCATAACGTTTTTCCGAAGAATTTCCATAGCTGATACATCCATATTTATTTCAAGGTGAACACGCCATGCCTGGGAGTAGGAATATTGAATCTCAGTAGAAATCAAATGTGTAAAAAGTTTTCGACATTAATGTCGATCGAGTGTTTTTCCTTATAATATCAGCTTCAGATAGCGATTTCCAGAGATGTAGTTCTCCAAAGACCTTCTTCTTAGAATTGCACTTTTTTTTATGTTTTTGTTTTTTTTATGTTTTTGTTTTTTTTATGTTCTCCTTGAATTTAGTTATCTGTTGTTAATGGGTTTTATATTGACAAATATAAAATAACGCATCTAATCCTCAATGGCGATTTTCAGTCGTTGCTCGAATTGTTGCAATATATTGAGTAGAGTATGAGAGCCTCTTCTCGAGTGTCTGAACAATATAGACCCAAATATTGAGCCTTGAGGAACTCCATTTGAAGTAGAGACCTTAACGTTTTTCTAATCAGTCCGATTATTCCGACATACAAAGCTTCCAAAGTTCAGTGCTAAAGTAATTTTAAACGTAGAAATATCCAAAATGTTAGACTGTGGCTAGAATTAAGTGTCAGTTAAAGTAAATTGCAATAAAAACCAAATGGACAGACGAAATTCAATGTGTAGTATATTTTCTGATTAAAGACTAATTTTAAAAATTATTGAGTCAGCTCAAATCGCTGCCCCTTCTCTTAGATTGTGAGACGCAAACGTTGTCCAGTTCCATTTCAATCCCTTCTTGAATTGACCCATTATTAGATTTTTCGTACTTCCAATTTTACTCGGCATGCAGCCCCAGAATCGGTTTCACTTTTTTTCATATTCTAAAGTCAAATACTAAACCGTTTTTCTAACCACTTTCAACCTTAGATATGTAAGTCGTCGCGGACATGAAATAATTTTTTTTTGTACATTTCAGAGATGAATGTTTTGCTTGGGGGTAGTGCGTAGTTTCGATGTTTATCACTGGAAGCCAAAAAAAAAATCAAAAGTTAAAAAATAATTTACACTTGAGTCAAGACAAATTTGGAATATTCAAGTCAATTTTTTTCGATTTCAATTACTTTCAATAA
>QYTT01079795.1:32921-50525 GCA_006980735.1 Dasypogon diadema | reverse complement strand
ATATATACTTATATCTGTTCTTAAGAGACGTTAAGAAAAAGCGTGTTCTATTCAACAATGGCATGCCTTCAACACAAAATACCTGATCGAGAATAATAAAACAGGTAAACTGGTTGCATTTTTGTCGCCTACCTGAAGTTAGAGAGATTTTGCAAATTACATTTTTGGAAGTCAACAATTTATGAAATGTATGCAAAAAAGATTATAGAGCATAAAATTACAAATTAATATATGGAAAATTGAATTTTAATTAATTATATGCGCTTCCGGATGACCGTGCCGCAATCTACGAAAATGAGATGAAGTTTAAATTGTGATATATGCAAATTTTACGTTAAAGGGTCAACGGTCATGAAACTTCTGTTTAAATTTCAAGAATTTTAGATATCAGGGAACATAAAATTTTGGATGCAAAGTGTCGGGGACTGAAGTCATGATACTCTTGAGCAGTTGAGTATTGGCATAAGAAAATTCTGTATTACATATTGGAGAATTTACGATCCCTAAGGATAGGATAATCGAAACGTTTTATAAAGTTTTTGACTGGCGGCAGGCAGGTAGAAATGTTGATTGGAATGACCAGAACAAAAGTTCTGATGTGAGTGAGGAACACTTAGGTTCAATTTTTTGACGACTGGGCATAGTATCTTTGGACATTCTCTTCAAAAGCATAGGGATTCTAGAGGATGTAGAGGGTTTCTAAAGGAAATAATTTTCAAATTTCCCCAAAAACTTATATATTCCAAATTGCATTTTCTTTCCTCATCTAGGACAAATAACTTACTAATTCCTCATCATCACAACGAGCAGTCTGCTGAGGATGCTCTTCTTTCGGGCCATCAGACTTTGAGATCAATTTGTACTTTATATCAAAAACACAACGTACAAAATGGACGCGGCAATATAATTTCTTAGTCAATTATTGAACGATTGTTTCGTTTCACAATTTACTTTTGCTTGTTTTCCTTTCTATTCTTTTCTTCCTATCTCCTCTCCACTCCTTTCTTCACTCCCCACCTCCCCTCATTCTTTCTTTCTCCCTTCTTCTGTTTCTCTCACTCCTTCCTCACTTTCGCGTAAACTTTTAATTGTGTTGTTTTTATTGTTGCACTTTCCTGTTTTTTAATAGACAGACAGAATAATGTCCGAACCAATTTATGCACAGACACATAAAACGGGGAAAAAGGAGGACTTTTATAGTGCATAAATATACTTCGAAATTGTATATATATTATTTTATATTATTTTCAGTCTGAAAAGATTAGAAAGACATAGAGATTAGTGAATTTTATTAGTTATCATAGTAAATGCCTCTTGATCATGTCCGATCCTCACACCTTTATGTTTCCCTCCACGCTATAGGCATGCTCGTCCAAACATGAATTTCTTTTCAAACAGCTACGGACATTTTAAAGTCTATAAGATGGTAACGGAATCTCATAGCAGCTGCAAGCTCTTGTTTACAAATAGCAATAACCGTTCATAAACGCATACATTCCCAAAATATTTTCCTTACCCGCCAGTTTCATCCCAACTCGGGCACATCTTTTAAACACGGAAGAGGAAAAACTTCCAGATAAGTTTAAGGAACCTTCAACACCACACCAGAAATACTCCAAGTACAATAATTCACAGCCCAAGAGCAGAGGGTTAGGTGACCACTTAACAGATAAGACATAACTTCTATTTAAGGGAGCCGAAAAGTGTCGATCCCCTCGCGTTTTGTGTTATTTTTTGTACATTTCAGCACACCGGCGCATGACAGATGTGGATATTTTTATTTTTGGCTTTCAGGTTTCACTTTTAGATACCAGAACAAAAAAAAAAGTATAGAAGTATGATCTGATCCCTTCTGAACAAATCTCACCATGAAGTTGACATGTGCACACACATGCGGAAAATTAAATAGGGATGAATTTCACTATGTGGTACGTGCGACCCTTCGAAGCAAGGATTTACTTCTCTGGCAGCTTGCGATAGAGTTTGAGGCTTAGCTACTTCAACGGTTTTTGATTCAAAATGGCATGTGGAATTTTTAAAGAGTGAGGTATCTGCTGATGGTGCAAGGTGTTCACAAGTACTTGAAATCAAAAGTGTTAGTTTTACAAATATTTACGTATTTTCTGAAGATTGCCCACAAAATAGATTAATCTATTTTCTATCTATCTATCGTCCTTAAAGATTTGTCGAACAGGATTCAAAACGCGAAGATTTTCAGCTTTTCTTGAACACCAAATGAATTTTGACTTTGTTGATCAGAAAATTTTATGGATAATTTTTGATTTCATTCTTACAGAATATTTCGTCTTCAATATGAAATGATTTACTGATTTTATTAAAAGAATTAACCTTGGTAAGTACAATTCTGGTCAGTAGAAATTTCTTCGACAAATGGTACCCAGCTATGTATATTACCGGGACCTGTGTAGGATTTGAACCCACGCCAACAGAGAAGAGAATCTGCAGATATGCGCCTCAACCCACTCGGCAACCCTTGGATTAAAAAGAAAAAATCCGGGGAAGAAGTTTTTGATTGTAAGACAAAATTCGTGCGTCGCACTTCCGCAGATTTTCTCTTCTATGGGCACGGGTTCGATTCCTACAAAGGGTGCGGTGGTTTATCTGGGTACCAGTGTTTGAGGTAAATCTACTGACGAGAATTATACTTGCAAAGCCACTGGGATGTTGCACAGTAAAAATTCCTTGCAATAAATTGTGGTTTGCTTGCAACATTTGCCAATAATAATTGGATAGTTTTTTTTAATATTCAACACGTATTTTTTGTTTTTTCGATCCGATATGTATTCCTCGAGATATTTGAGCCTTCCGGGACTTTTAGTCCGCCCAGTATGTTCGCCATTTAGTGAATATTTCGTTGACATTACGTTACAAAATTTATTTAAACTTATAGTACTCCACATCTAGGGTATAAGAAGAATCAATGCGGAGACGTGATACCTTAAAAGTATATTCTATATTCCTGGAAGTCAACGTCCAATCTCTCATCACTAGCTTTAATCGAGTCAACTGATCCTTCAAAGAATGAATACCTATGACTGACAACAGAATACTCATTATAACCAATTGAAATTTTACCTATCTCAAAGTACCTAAATTATAGGAAATTATAGTGATTATTATTATTCGAGACAATTAATTGCAACTAGACATGTAAGGCAGCTGTTCTCGGCAACTATAAAATTTTTCCTCCGTGAATTTGCGAAAACTGAGTCAGCTTTGAATTTTTAAGCCATAATCGTAATCTTTTCACTAAAATCTAAACCCCATAGTCAGGCAAATTCCTTGAAAACTAGTTTTTATTTTTAAATAAATTATTATTATTTTTTTGCTAAACATGTTCAAAGAATTTTACAGAGACGTATTACTTTTATTATTTTTCTGCATCTACAAAATACTTGGATACTAGATAATTTATTTAGAACAGTGTTAAACCAAAACAATAATGAATAAAAGTTCTAACTGAAAAGCTCACACCAAAAAACCAAATCTACTAAAAGTTAAACATTCTAAAAGAACGCATTAATTGTAATAATTTAAATATTTAAAACAGAAACAGAAAAAAAAATTTATTAATCAATCATGGTAATTTTATTGCTTGTTTTATTTGAATACATCAAAACAAGAATAAGAAAAAATTATGTGCCGCCCATTCAATAAAATTGATCATATCAAGCACGAGACCCATCCAGGTGAGAATACCAACAAAACACGAAAAACGATCGAAATAAGAACTCCCGAAAGCCGAGATAAAATCCATTAAGATCGCGCACCTAAGTCAGTGACCTGCTTTTCAAATGTCTAGCCAGATCTTGGTGATCCTTTTTCAATTCATTTCATACCCCTGAATGTGTCCTTACCCTGGTTATATAACATCAATCTTCTAAACCTAACAAAAGAAGGATAAGAACACAAAAAGTGAAGATATTCACCGTCAACAGTCTCCGGATTCCACTGTGAAAGAACTCGTTTCAACATTACTTCGTACTACACAATTCGTATCATCTGTTTACCTACCTTCATCCGCATCAGGTTTTTGGTTGTTTGTGTGTTGTGTTGCCCTCGCTGGAGGTGCCCATAGAGCACATTGTACCGTACCGACCGTAGAAACCTCATAAGCACCATGCATGGTGCTGAATTTTCGTGTCACACCTGTCTCTCCCTCTTATTTTGAAATTCACATGGAGTAACCGCCTATGTTATTGGGTACCCATTATTTGGTAGGGGAAACCAATTTAAGACATCTTATTGGCTCGCAGGCACGTGCTGCGGTATGAGTTTATATGGTGGGGAATACTATATAACCAAGGCCACCTTACCACTACTCCACAGTTCGTTTCTTGTTGCCCTTGCAGTAAGAAGATTGGATTTGTTTTACAGTCAAATTGGTTCGGTGTAACAAGTAAGATCGTTCCTTTATCTATAGTTATCTTGAAATTGCGTTAAAAAGAAAGTTGTGAGGTTAAAATGCCGACTACGCTTGCGGAAAGAAATTATAGCAAGTGCCCACTAAAGAAGCGCCCGGTGCACTTCACTTTCGAAGACAGTGAAATAAAAGACGAGCCGGAGAATCTTTGCATAAAAAAAGAAGATTTGGCTATTTCTGATAAAGTGGATAACAAGTTACCAAAAGTGCTTAGTGATGACATGAAAACATCGGTAATTGTGCCAACGCCAACATATCCCAGGCTGAGTTTGCAGCCTTGGAATTTTCACGTGTCGTACACAGAGGATTTCTACAGAAGTGTGCAGCGATCGCATCAGCAAGCATCACCTTTGCGACCTGATCTTCATTCACCCAGCTCACCATCAGAAGGATCATTATCACCTCCTCCACATTTTTTGCACGGCAGATCGAGCTCTGTTTCGCCACCGATAAGGGCCGAAGTTTATCATCCCCTCGATGCAAAACAAAACAATCTTATCAGGAAGCATGAAGTGATCGCACACCATAGATACATACCATATCAGTTGCCTTATCAGGCATATGGATTTAACTTGGTTAATCCACCAGTGTCTCCGAGTTACAGTGATTCTTCATTTTATTCTGCACGATCGCTAACTCCAGAATTGAATGGATCAGCTCCTGAGGATCTGTCAGTTAAGCACATTGGTCCTATGTTTGTTGAACGTCAATCGTGTGATCCTAAAAAGGTTGCTGAAAAGGATAAAGTGACGCCACCCCGATACCAGTGTCCAGACTGCAACAAATCCTATTCAACATTTTCCGGGCTAACTAAACATCAGCAATTCCATTGCCCAGCCGCTGAGGGTAATCAAGTTAAGAAGTCATTCAGTTGCAAGGACTGCGATAAAGTCTATGTTTCTCTGGGAGCACTAAAAATGCACATCCGGACTCACACGCTTCCGTGCAAATGTACCATTTGTGGAAAAGCCTTTTCCAGACCTTGGCTACTTCAGGGACATATTAGGACGCACACAGGTGAAAAACCATTCAGTTGTCAGCATTGCCATAGAGCTTTTGCGGATAGATCAAATTTGCGAGCTCATCTTCAAACACACTCCGATGTCAAGAAATACTCCTGTTTGACTTGTAGTAAGACATTTTCACGGATGTCACTCCTAACAAAGCACACAGAGGGCGGGTGCCCCGGCACCAGGATGTCCAGTAGTTCACCTCCATATCTCACATCATACCAGGGAAATTAGAATCTGTGCGGAGAGGAATTTACAAAATTATTAGTGTACTCTATATAAAGCCAAAATTAGTTCCTAGAACCCACCCTTGCCCTAAATTATTGTTTCTAGTCATTTGTTAGAAATTTATCATCCAGTGAACAGTATTTAGCCACCTGCTCAATTGACAAAGTGCCTATTTGTGTGTATTCAGTACGTTAAGGACCAATGATGTACAAATTGTAAATAGGATTGCTTGATATAATTTAATATATAAGAAGACGCTATAAAATGATATTTATGACCTCGAAATACAATACAAATTTTTCTAGAATGCATTTGTTTTCATTTGTTTTGTTCACGAATTTTTTATTATTGTCTTTTCTTTTGGGGTTCATAGGAAGAGTAAAAATGTTTTGGGGGAGAGAAATAAATTTTGTTTAAGTTCTGAGATTGATTTTTTTTTCAGATTGGATGCATCATAGGATAATGGGGATATTTACAGGAACGAACTTCATTTGGTTTGCAGCTATATATGATCGGATCCATTCATGGTATTGACCATTTAAAATGGCAATAAAAGCATAAAAACAAGTCACTCTTTCTATTGGTGAATCCTGTTTTTCATATTTTTATACAGTTTCTATTGGTGAATCCTCTCTTTCATATTTTTATACAGTTAAAGAAACCCACAGTGGTTTTATCAATTTTCCCCCCAAAAAGATATTAATTCATTTCAGCATCCTTTGTAGCACAATTAACCTAAATTTGCACTACAAATGTAAAGATTGGCGTTAACTTTTTTCTTCTTGAGCTACTTACTAATTCTTGGCAACTGTTCAAACTCTACCACAGACAAGAGTATCTGTAACATTTACTCAGTATCTGACATGAATATTAATCCCTAAATCTTTTAATTTGAGATGCCGGATGATTAATCAGTAGCGTGCGGGTATTTTATTTCTATACACAATTTATATCCATTCTGTTCTTTCCTTTGGATACTTTTCCTTGCCCTGGAAGGCATTTGTAATCTTACGAAGCAAAAAGATCTGTTTAAGGGCGGGAATTGCTGTCATCAAACACTTTTTTTTTGTTGTTATGTTTCAGATGATTTGTGGAAAGAAGTTGTCTTGTCAATCCTGGAAAGTAATGATGAAAGAAAGGTGATAAAGGCAACATAAAGTTCACTTCGAATGGGAGTTCAATTTCTACAAAACACTCCAAGAAAAGTCGGATATAAAAAATGGCTTAGTGATAAAAATTTTCTTTTTTTATATTATATTCGGTTTCTTAAATATGCTTCTGATTTTAAACACGTCTATTAACGTAGCTGCACAGGTTAACGCCCAGATCATAATTCCTACAAAAACTCTGGCTTAGAGTAGTTTGTTTCCAAGTCGTTGTTTCCAACATCACACAGAAAATGAAACACGTTTATACAATAACGCGTAAAAAATCTAAACTTTTCTCACTTATTAAGTAGCCCAGATCTATGATAACCTCAAGAGTTATTTTCTAAAATAAATTCCTTAAATTTAGCTCGAACAAATTCAGCAACATTTACATATATGAAAAGTGTGATCGTTTGATCAGAGGCTTGTTCAAATGAAGATTACATAGGAAAATAGAGAGGCTGGAGAACTCCTTACAAAACTCAATATATAACCACCTGCAAGATCTTACCGGCTTTTATTTCCATAGGAAGGTAAAATATTGATCTTATTCACTGGTCGCATTATCGTAGATTCCTTGCATTTTAAAGTGACAATTTTGCACGCGACTATCCGAGGCTGGATTCAGTTCCATAATTCTACCGACTACCAACTGAGGAAGATTGTCTTCGCTTATTAGATATATATATTAGAGGGAACATTCAGTAGTTTTGCAACGGAGATAAAAATAATGTTCCACTAAATCAGAATTCATAAAGAAGATACCGATCTTCAACATACAATTTAGCGATCGTCCCCATCTGAGCCAATTTAAGACTATGGGCTCTGTACGGTGATCTACGGAACTAATTCTGCGTCTTATCAAAAAGGATAAGACGCCACCGGGTTCCAAAATTATTTTCAGAAATTTCTATATTGATGGATATCTATTGCACTATTAAGATTATCAGCATCAGTTGGTTGGGCTTCTATGATCTGATCGGTTTGAATTACATAAGTGGTCATCAACACCGATATTAGGCATACATTAGTCCTACTTTGCCGCCCACATAATTTTCTTCAATTCTCCTACCGAAGTCTATATTTCAACAGCTGTGGCTCCAAAAGGGCCCTGTTAGGGATGAACCCATTAACATGGGTTTGTTCCGGTTAGGTAAATATTATCCAATTTGGTGACTGCCTTAACAAGTCCACCTCGAGCTTCGACAGATTTTCGCATAGAAGAGTTTTTATAAAACTGGAAAAATTTGTAATATGAGATTCTATACTCTGATGGTTCAAAACCTCTTCCTCTGGTCGACGATTTTTTACAAAATGTGGTTCCTCTGATGTAACTTACGCTCTTTTGTTCCTGCGCTTATTGATATTGTTCCAACGAAATCTCTGGTCTGATTCTCTTGTAGATCAATCCATGCGCCTGGTATCCGCACATCGAGTCATCTTCACCCTTTTGTCCTTGAGACACGCTCGAGTAGAACAATGAAATTCTGCGAATCCTTTTTGAGCCGATCAAAACAAATGTGAAATACACTAACATCCTCCCAGTGCTACAGGCCGCAGCTGTTCAAACAAGATGTGCATCGAAACCTTCATTCGAAATTTTAATTCCCTACCTCCCTTTCATACTTTCCTGTGTGCAAAAGCTGTGAAATAACTTCATAACTTCCCTGAATTTTGGCTAAACACCGTAAAAGAAAACTAGAAGTGTTCCACAAGGTACTTGCATTAGCCCCATGCTTTTCCTTCAATATATTTATGGATGCCATGTCTTGTTGAAGTCTAAATACTAAGAATAATAAAATTGACAACCTTTTCACTCAATATGTTTCCAACAGTATACAAGTCGTTCATTCAGTCAAATTTAATACTCTTTATAAAAGTGGCATAATAACAATTAAATTAGTGTTTATAATTTTTTAGCACATTTTAAAGGCAGCTTGTTTCAGAATCAACAGTCAACTCCTTTATGCCATTCATTAAAAGAAGGTATCAAATTCTTGAGAACAAGAACAATTTCAATATTATTAAAAAATCTCCTTGGCAATTGAATAGGATTACGATCCAGCAAAATTTTCCAAACCACTAAAACTGATCCTATCCCTTGCACTTACAACTAAGCCACAATATAATTTGTTCTGCATGAGAATAAAGGGAAAATAACCATTAACGATAAAAATGCAAGAACTCCGCTCCGTTGTAGTAAGATATAGGCGCCCACCATACCATGCCGAATAAAGTATAACTTGCTGACTTATTTCTGAATATAAAGTCGCCCCGTTACTGTTATCCTCGGTTATAATACTTTGTCAAAGATTACATTACTTCATACATAATTCAACTTGCGTTTGATATTGTGCAATTTTCTATTATGGTGCTTACCCAGTGGGAGTCAGGAGCAGGCATAATCATCTTAAACTATGGTTAAACAGATTCACTAGAGATTTCATTATCATTTGGCAAATCAAGTGCAGATACCGGAGTACAATACTTATGGTGGTTGACTTTCAGTAGCCGACATTTATGGATCACTATAATATCGTTTCAGAGGTCGATTACTCTAGGGTCTCAATTATTTCGCTTTTCTGCAATTATTTGACAATTTCTACGGACAATGGAAATGAATATTTTTTTTTGCAGGCAATTCTCTGTCTTTTACATCTAGAGAGAAGTAGTGCACTTTGAATAGATGACTAATAAGTGACATAGGTATACAAGAAATACATTCCACTGGAATGTGTTGCATGATGTAAGATAAGGAAAAGTGGAAGGGATACAAAGTGGAGATGATTATATATAGGTACACTCTGGAACACAACTGCTTTACTAGTGCTTGTCTGTGATATAAATGTGAATAAATTTAATAAACCTAATTGAGTAGGTTAGGTGATATTTTTCAAGAATTCCAAATCTATATGGAGATCATCAGAACTCCGGTTTATCGTCCGGATCGAAAGCTATGTTAGCGATCTTAAATTAGGTGAAATATTTCATCACAATTAAAAAGTTAATAAGGGTTTCAAAATTTTTAACCAGAATCGAAATGATTACTATTGGTTTGTAGTTAGAAGGATCGCAAGCATCTGGCTGAAAATCTCCCATTTTCTATAAAGATGGAAAAATGAATGAAACATTTTCCTCAGAGATTTAGCCAGGGAACGCTTCAGAAGCAGAGGCGGCCCTTGATAATTCTAAACTAATAATGAACTTGGACAACGCGATGCCTTGTCGCCGTAGGGCGAAAGTATTTTTCAAAATTATCGTCCAGCAAAAATTTGGAAGGAGAAAGTATAGTCCAAAATTCCGACTGGAACTTAAAAAGAAATTCATTTCCCAGAGGGAAATGAGTTAATCAGATAGAATATTGTCAAGTATCTTGGACAAGATAGATAGGATACTATCATAATTTGACGAAAATCTGCGGATTAAAAGCGTTGTTAATTTTTATTCGGTGCAATTTTGACTACTTTCCAAGCAGAGGGCAGTCCATAAATAGTTATGAATCTGCTAAAGATGTAAGTTATATAATGAATTGGAAGAGGCAATAGTAATTTTATTAATCTCGAGTACATATTTTCAATCCCGACAGAAGTGGATTTAATGGACTTTAGAGCATGAATAACATCAGTTCTACTTACATTTCGTAATGAAAATCCATTAGTTTTATTAAGGCCTTACAGTTGTTCCACAGATTCTTAGTTTTATGTTTTTTTCATAATATGCATACACATACGAGGGTGATGTAGTTATTATAAAATTCTTCGTAAAAGAAGATTTAACAGAGCGTAAATGAAATTCATTCGACTCATAGAAATGTATGGGGACCCTTCTCCATTCACCCATTAAGAATTCAGTTGACAGATTTAAACGTAGCCGCGCTAACATTGAAGAGGATCCACGTGAAGGACGTCCAAAAAGTGCAACAATACCGGAAATTATTGAACAAGTGTACAATACTATTGGATAACATAAGGAATTGAAGAATTGGAGCATCCTAACAAGAAGACTATTTTTGTGCATAAGATTTATGTGAATGAGACTTGGATTCACTTTTATAAACCAGAATCTAGATAGTAGCCTGATCAATGAAAAACTGGTTCTTCAACACGAAAAAAGACATTATTCCTTATGGTATCGGTACTTTGGGTTGCTAGGATTATTTTATTTATTGATTATCCGGAGAAAACTAAAACAACAATTAATAAATATTATTGCCAATGTTAAATCAAACTAGATAAAAAAAATCGTGGAAAAGGAGGTGTTTGAAAAATAAATATTACCCAGATTTGGCTTCCTTAGAGTTCCATGGATTTCCAAAACTCACACTCTTATTTGTTTGTCAATACTTTTCTTCGAACTCATTAGGAAAAATAGCGAGCTGAAGCGCTTCCAAAACCATCCCTCAGAAGCACTTTCGAAACTTATTGCGACATTTGGTTTCCTTATTTTTTAGTTTATGAATTTATTTATTGAAATGAATGAAATGTTTCTTTCAAGAAATCGCAACTCTCAAGTGGAAGTGAAGTGAATATCTAATTCCTCTATGACCTTATTTACTGTATTTAAATAGGGTTCTTTTGACTTTTAATGATCAGATAATACTCTTTTTTAAATAATTTTTCTCTAAAACCATGCAGAAACTTAGTTTTAGTTCCAGTTTCTCAACTTCGCTTTAAAAAACACAAGTCAGTAGGAAGGTTCCTAATTTACCAATAATTAAATGAACTTTTAAAGTACTTCCTAGTGACACTAAAGAAACCCTTCTTGGGGATACTAGAGAGCAACTTCTTAAGAACACTAGAAAAGCGCTTCTGGGTAGCGACATAGAAGCGCTTTCATCTGCGCTCCGAGCTTGCAAAGAAGTGCTTCAGGAATACTTGTGAAACGTTTCATTTCCCAGTGGGAATCAACAGGCGATTATAGATGTATAGAGATCTTTCAAAGTACCATTACAAGGACGGGATAATAATGCTACAGCAGCATTTTGATGCTACTGAATTAAAACTTAAAATTTCGTTGAGTACAATTTTGTCCCATATTTAAATAAATTTTACATGAACGACACTAATTTATTTTTAAAAAAAGAAACATATTCAGAGCACTGCTGTATTTTCCACTATTCGCCGTGCAAAAGCAGTCCGAGCTACTAAAAAATAAAAAAAAATAAAAAACAGTAAAATTATAGTTTTAATTAAGCAACTACACGTTATCATAAAGATAAACCAATAGACACTATTTACACAAAATTTAGAGCCGCCGCCGCCGCTTTTCCATAAAATGTGAATCAGTTCCACATATCCATGTCATGTGCATTTCCTATCACTCATGAATAAATTAATAAGACCACACAATGCAAACATGCTTTATTAATTCAATTTAGATAAATTGACTTTGGTCAGATAGTTGCGTGTCCATGTTCAAAAGCATTTAAGTCCAGTTTAGCAGATTTGGTGCGCGGCATGCGCCAGCTCTTTTTACTCCAGTTCAGTATAGTATAGTAGAGTACACAGTGTTGTTTGAATCCAGCCCCGTATACCTCCCTTTGTGTGTGATTCATAGATCAAAAATTATGTTGTGACATTTTTCTTGCATGTAAAAATTTTATTAGTCATACAAACAAATTAACATGGAACGCTTTTATGTTCCGACTCTCCATTTCAGGTTGACTGGAAGGAGGTTGCTGGTAATAAATCTGGTTTTAAATGGATGCAAAAGGGCTGCATATTGCTGTTGGTATATATATTTTTTTCGCCTTATGCTATGGCAGTGTTCATTTCTGGAACAGGTTTCACAAAGTGTAGATAGATTTTATTCCTATCGATTTGCACGTTAGGTTTGATTCCTTTCGATAGTTCGTTTTTTTTCTTTCTCCTTTCTTAATTTGTTCTCTGGATGTTGTTGAAGTGGGTCAAGAATTATTTTTCTGCATGTTCTAAAATATGAGGACAATGTTCCATAGCAATAACCTGCACAACAATTGGCTTTTCTATTGGATATTGCAGGCAGCCATACAACAGGTGAATGAGTTGAGCAGAGGTGATTTTATTCTTTTATCAGGTTTGAGAAACTTATAATTAATTATATTACATCGCTCCCAACAGATGCATGATATTATAAAACTTTTTTTTCCAGGATTATCAAGCGTTGTTGTATTGCTAGAGTGTGACCTGATAATAGTCACTGTAGATTAGAAAATATCTTAGTCCTTTTTTATTTTCTTCTTAGTTACGTTTTGAAAAACACTTTTATTTCAAACCTCTAAAAAAAGAAAACTTCCTTAATACTATTATACTCATGCTTTCTGGTATGGATGTAGTGCATTGTTGAATTATTGCCGGAATCGTAAAATATAATAATCTCTCCTCAGTGATGATTCCTTCTGAGGATTTATTTTAACAAGATCCAATTGCTCTTTACAATGAAAATTTGTCGTTAAAGATATTAAATGAAGTACTGAAGATGAGGCTACGAAAGATTGGAAAGGAATGAAGCAGTGAAAGGAATACACTCCTGGACTATGTAAAATAGAATTTCTACACAGTTTTAGGTTTGTTATATACTTGTAACATAAGTCATTCAGGAGTAAACTACTTATGTAAATAAGAAATGCTTTTCTGCATTGAAACTTAGGATATAATACACAATTAATTGTAGAAAAATATTTACACAGAATTCACTTACGTAATAAATTTGTAATCTATGTTTTGTTATCACACTTTAACTACATGCGTATAAATTGCAGAGTTAGGGAAAACTATGTAAAAAAAGTAAATTATTTTTGAAAAAAATCATTATTTACACAGTTAACTACACACGTAGAAATTGAACTTGGAAGGGTTAAGATAATGTAGGTAATGAGAAAAACTTCCAATAAATCCATGTATTGCATACTTATCGGCGGCAACACCAACAGTCATTTCCCATATAAATTAGACGTTGTCACGTCTTGAGAAATGAACGTTTCTTTGTTTCTTTAGATTTAACAGACCCTTAAAAGACAATTCGAATCTATTTTGTGTCTATAGTCAATCACAGTCACGCATCAGTCCAACTTAACTGAGTTACCCAGGAGCGCAACCCCAAAGTGATTTGAATTAGATTTGAATATTGCTACAAGGGTATAACTTTCTCTCACGAAAAGCTCCTTTAAACGAAAAAGGGTGAAATTGCCAGTTTCAAAAAATTATAACATGGTATAAAAAACTTCGTATAAAAAAATGTGGTCGGTGGGAACACTAAGATTTTTTTGTATCTGAGTTTGTGAGAGCAATCGGGAGAATTTTCGTAAAATGCAAACAAAACTTTTGAACCCTAATTATATTATTATGATGATATGATACGATGATGTTTAAAATTATCTTGACGAAAGACATTGGCCTTTACACTTTTTTCTCTTCTAAGCTTTTCCCAAACTTTGCTTACCATCCATTAATTCACAAATAATATGATCCGCTATTTGTTACTATTATCCCAAAATATCACGAATTCAAGTCCCGTTACGGTTTTGATATAAGACTAATCATTTTAATGTACTAGTTACCAAAAATTAATGATCTGATAGGAAGCACTCAATTTGTCTTTAAGTCTCAGCGTCAGCGGATCTCAATCAAGGCCAATGTCAATGATCTATACGTAACCAGCATTAAAGTAGCACTTAAGTGCTTGCTCACTTTCATAAGTCAATTCACAGTCGGATCAAGTTTTGATACGTCAACTGCCGGCATTAAACGCAACATAAAGTTGCGGTTAATTAATTCCCACAAAATAAACACAGGCCACAATCATTCCATACTCCAAATAGAACAGTTACCGGTGTGATCAATTATCAACTGAAAGCATTTTTGAATTTATTGAAGTGGCTATACATCCCAACGAGTTTACTATTAGTGAGAAGAGAAGATACTGAAAGGGTGCTTCAACTCTATAAACATCGACGTTTGGAGTTGTAATGATTGAATCATTGATTTGGACATGAACAAGATATTGACATTCTTTCTGTCTACTTTGCACGCTATGTACTAAATTTTGACCGTGTAGTCTTACTAGCTGAATAGATTTTTAGAACTTTTAGCGAACTTACTAAAAATGCGTTGTAGAAATTGTGCTCCTTAGATAGGTACTTGACTTTTATTTATATTTTTAAAATGATTTCATTATTGGGTTACAGTTTCAGTATGCAATTAAAATATGAAGGGCTATTTACTATCCTTACGGTGTGTGTTCTAGGCAATTACGAATATTTAAAAATTCTTATGTATATATATATATATGTGAGTAATGTTGGATCAAGAATTTAAGTCTGGAAGTGCCGATGTACATTTCGTTTGACTGTATGTAGGGCCGTGTATGTCGCGTGCAGGGAGGACTCTACAAGAAATTTACATTGGACATTTCGTCAAAATAATAACAATTATTATTATAAGCTTCAGCTAAAAGTAATCCGATAGAGAGCGAGAAAAATACATGCATCCCCACATTCAGACAAAAAGAAATTAATTGAATAAATGAACCGATACTGAACTTCTGAAAGCACTGAGACCGATAATTTTTTGGATGTCATATGGCAGTCTATTCCACATCTGAATGGTTTGGATGAAAATAAACATTCATTAACCAGAATCACACATCTAGTTTATACGCCATATTTTACAAACCAACAAATATATATGAATGTGATGAGCATAATGAACAGCAATGGGAATAATATAGAGCCCTGAGGTACCTCAGGCAACTAATTCGTTTCATTAGAAATAACCTTGATGACTCTAACTCTCCGAAAAGTTCTAAAAAGTTTTATAGAGGTAGAGCTCAACCAAAATAATTAAACAAGTAAACCACTTTACTTGGCAGGGCTTATAAAAACTTTCTGCTCAACGTTTTAATCGAATTGAAATCAAAAGAAAGGTTATTGAGTTTAATTTTTTTTTATAGCTAGGGGGAATAAAAGTGTTTAATCCATACCACATGATATTACTTACAATTTCGGACGAATATTCAATATTCTTCGAGGCCATCCTATCAGTCAAGTTGATTTCTCTGAAAAGTTGATTAATTCCCAATAAACTGGCTGGCTTAAGGTGTAACACCAATCTTTTGATAAAGGTTCGATTATATTATACTTGTATTTAAATAAAATTTGTTTAAACTTTTCGTTCATAGTGGTAAATATTATCTAGGAGCGAAATTTGTGGTAATTTTATAGAAAATTCTTTTCAGGCTTTAAAATAATAATTAAATAATTTTATTCGTACTTTTCTAATCCGTTGAAATAACTTTTGTGGGTAAATTTCTTGCAAAATTCTTAATACTTCTGGAGTGCCACCAGGCGGTCATTTATCTCCACTTCTTTTTTCAAAATGTGTTCTAAGTCTTGTAATCTTTGCCAGAATAACGACAGCATCCTGTGCAAATTTAATGCTAACTTTAATAATTTTTATAAGTTATTACTTCTAGTTCACTATAAATTCCGTTTCAGTAAGTACCCAAGTATTTTTTTCTTGGTTTTTTGTAATTTGTTTACTCTTTGATACACAGTAAGCTTACAAAGGCAAAGCAGTTGCTTTAATTCTGTTTTTTGTACATTTTTGGAAGAACCTTGCACTTTAAAATCATGGACTTTATAAATTAGTAGAAGTTTAAAAAAGAAAAATACATTTCAGAAAGTGAAATTTATAAGTGGCATGGGGAGGACCAGCGATTGGAAGATCGCTTGCTAGCAAGAACGAAGGAAAATGCAAAATAAAGCGAACAACTAGGGTCCTAAAAATATAAAAGGTAGAAAAATGATTTTAAAAACGATGAAGATACCGAAGAGGATCACCGCTTGTATATATGGAGTGTGTCAAAGTCGACACTAGTCCGAAAAATTACAACGTGTATTTGGCTTTTTAAGATTCACACTCTTCAATGCGAATATAAGGTCTGTGATAAATGGAAACTGGTAATTTGAAACGTATTTGAAGTGTTATCATCAATCCTAGCCAAGAAATTTGATAATAAAGTAATGATAAAATTATTATGCAATTGATTAACGATACCTATCCAATTAAAACTCCTGGCTTGTGAGAAATACTTTTGTGGGACGCACCGGTGATACCCTGGCACTCAACATTTTAATACCCTTGTGATATAAAAAAAAATTTGTGTTAATATCTACCCCGACGTTTTTAATTGTAACCCCAAGGAAGAGGTTATAAGTAACAATTGAGTTTTGTAATTAAAATGTAGTTTACTATAAGGAAACTGGTTAATACCTTGACCCTCATTTAAAAAAGCTCTCCATTTATATACATGAAAAGCTCGACGTCTATATGCGTCAATTACGTCAACGTATTATAACAAAGGGTTTTGCTATTAATATGATACCCAAACCCAACAGCGTCATATGAAATAAAATTCATTTCACCAAGTCGGGTTTCAAAATTATCCCTTAATTTCTAAATTTTGTTAATTATTTTATTAATTACAGGTAAAAAAACTAATTTAACTTTTTCACTATATGTGCGCCTAGATGTTCGTAAATTTGTCCTGCCAAGAAATAGTTAATAGGAACAAAAAGCCGAAATTACATCAACAGAATGATTCCTCAAAGAGGCAATATTTTATTCATAAGACGAATAGTTGGAGGCGTTTTACGCAATTTATGCATTCAGCATCTGGAAAATGCCCGCTGGATTCATGTGCGCGTTGTACAATCAAGGAATCTTTCTTATGGTTCAATACTGACTGTACAGAGACCAAGTTCAACGGACTTATTCTATCTCAATCACCTCGCAGT
>QYTT01079795.1:0-28488 GCA_006980735.1 Dasypogon diadema | reverse complement strand
ACTAACGATATGTTCACTTATTCTAAGAAAAATATCCCCGAATTAAGAAGGGTCTTCATCTTCCGAGAAAGTCGTCGCCGTTTTGCGGGTTTTATTACTGCACTCTGCACATCCTGTGTAAGAATTTTCCTGGGCCTTTTTTTATTGTAGGAAGGAAGACGCCAACGCTTACAAAAATTATTAATTTACTAATTTCCAGCGTCTATTTATATTCGGAATTTATTAATACCGAAAACTCATACAATATTTCATATTAGGAATATATCCCCATAAATTCGATAACTCTTGCCCACCACGGAAAATAGATTGTACCAGAAGTCTTCCATCCATCAATAGCTGATAATAAAAAAAAATAGGATCAATACTGTATGCCTGTAGGTCTTCCAAATTTTTTCCGAGTCGATGATATGAACGTTAATTGCAGATTGACTCAAGTTCCATAAGGTTGTTATGATTTCTGACTATCTTTAGTTCAGAAGTGAATGGTAATTTCGTCAAGATTTGATACCTTAAAATTGATTGACGGTATGTTAATTACGTCGCCCTGTTACACAATAATAACGTTGTCTGTATATTGTTGTATTTCTAGATGGAGATTATGCAAAGTGCTATCCGATTAGTTTTTTAACTGGACGAATAACTACGGTTTCACTATTAATCCTTGAAGAACTTAACTTTGCCTTGTCATCAATAAAAGAAAAAATCCCTAAAAGAGCTTTCATCTATTGGTTCCACTCAACTGGAACTAAAGGCGGATGTACCTAGGGGTTATCCTGGATAAGAAACTAACCTAGGAAGTGTGAGAAAGGGCGAGAGGGGCCTACACGTTCTAACCAACCTGCCGAAGAGCCATTAGAAAAAAAAATGGAGATCTTAGAGGGAGTGCAATGTCTATGTCCACTCATCAAATCAGGAGCACTCAGCTCGACTTGTACATACACGAGCACTAGAAGTTATTCTTTACTTCTTCCGATCTTAAAAAAAAAGTAATGGTTCTTGGGTCCACGCAGGCTCACTTCTTCCCCACGAGTCCATTATTGAGCTACAGAGAACCAAGATTCCCGTTTTTGACACTGAGAGCAAATACCTACTGGGGGTTACGTTTACCACAGATTTCGAGACCAGGATTCCACCTAGGATGCATTAAAAACCTCAATCTATAATTCCTCCTCTGACGCACCTAGTCTTCTATACCGATGGATCGAACGATACGGTGGGCATTATCTGCGAGGACCTAGGCGTATAGATGGCATTAAGTCTCGAAAAGTACAGCGTCAGGTGTAAGTGGAAACTATTCTTCAGGTAGACAGATACCTTCGTAACCTGTATCCAGCCAGGCGTCTATTATAGCCTTCACGAAATCCTCTGTTATATATGGTAATAAGAAGATGGATGAGTTAGCGCGGGAGGGGAGTGTCCATTGGCTACCTATCCTCTCTTGAACGAATAATCAGCGTCGCTAATTGTGGGATGTGACCACGTTTGCAGGAACAATTAACGAATTGTGAGGCACACAACATTGCTCGTAAGCATGTGGTGGATCATCTTCAAGAATATCCTTTCTAATTTGATTATCCATGACTATACCTTCACAGTTTTAGGGAGTTGAGATTACTGGGCGATATAACTTAGGTCGGGTAGCTGAGCAATCTTCTACTTTAGGTACTAACATCACATTCATAACTCTCAAGCATTAGGGATATTTAACACGTTGACTGTCATGGGGGTCACCGGTGATCGGCATTTAAAAGCTCTCTCACGACAAAGGCATTTTAACACAAAATTCTCTCACGAAAGCTTTTGTACTAATTCTGGCAGTCAACGTGTTAAATATTCCTTGCAATTAAGATTCAAAATCATCCCTTATTGGCTTCTTTGTTATTTTCAACGAAACTTTGTCTACAGTAGGAGCTTTAGTGTTTCTTCCCTGCTGTTGTTATTGTGGTATTCACAATTTTGGTGATCATTAAATGCCTCTAACTGTTTTGGTTTCAAAAAGAGTTTTCATTTTTTTTGGGGCTGTACTGCTGGTTTTGAATTTCAAACCACAGAAGTACAAAGTAACGTAGTTTTTGGTCACACTTTAAACTTTAATACCACGTTGTCGATACTGCTGGTGATAATTATGACATCCATTTTATTTAGTTCTTTCAAAGTTGGTTGATAAAAAAAAAGTAGATATCCAAAATCTTAACGCTAGCTAGATTTTGCTGAGTTATAAAATCATCGGTCCTTTCTTGTTGCTCTTGTAAATACCTGTTGCAGTACATCTTGCCCTCATCCATTAGAGTTTCTGACAATGTTCTTTGATTGGACTGACATCCTTGGATTTTACACTTCTTACAGCCAATAGTGCTGTATACCATTATATAGAAATTTATTTGGACATTTCTATTTGGCATCATATTGATAAGGACAAATATTCGAATCCTGCACGCATGTACAGAGAGAGCACAATAGACGTAGGAGGGTGGCAAAGTACCAGGAGTCTTCAAATAAAATAAATTTCCTGGCTTTCTACAAACATAGCCCAGAGCCCGGTAAGTGTTCGGCGAAGCTGTGAAATAAAGTTAATGTGCGCATGCTGACTTTTGTGCTGGATGAACCTCATGTCCTCAAATAAGGCAATTGTGCGTAGGTATCGTCGTGTGTAGGGTGCAATGGTTTTTTACTAGCTGTAAAAGTAAAAACCGCGCATTCTGTCAGAATAGCAAGAAATAGAAGAGTTGATTTGTGTCAGGCATAAACCTCAACGGGCAATGAATGAAGTGGCGCCAAACAGCGTCTAAGCCAGACTCTAAATTGTGACAGTGCGGGTGTTGCTGGGCATTAAAATATTGGCCTCGCCGTCTTGGGCCATGTTGCAATTGCAGGAAAGTTAAGAACTGGAAGTAAATCCGTTCAGTGCAACGTCTGAAATGCAGTAGCATACGAACATATATAGATTCTGCAATTGCGCAGCATAATCTGCGCAATACTCGTAACTTCTTACGGCAGTCGAGTGAGCCATTTTGCCAAGTGTGAAATTATTCACACTTCACACCGTCAGTCGGTTCACCGACAACTGTGTTGGTATACATATTAAATGTTTATAGTTTCCTAGTGAAAAGCATTATTTCAGTTCCATTCATATCAATCGATTGATCCGAAAGCTATTGATTAATTTTATCGGCGCAATTTCATGATTTATTGACAGTTGATATCTTTAAACGATTTGCTCTCGCAACTGGCTTAATTTGCTCGGGACCGTTCTTGTGAGTCGGCTCGGATTAATGGACGGGTGCCAACTAAGCCCTGCAAGTGCTAAATATTATGATAATATATCATACTGCCATGTAATACCGCTGCAACCTGTTTACATTTTTAAATCGAACCCAGTCAATTTATTTTTAATTGAAACTCGATTATTGGCACTTTCATTTTACGCTAGTGTGCCACCACCAGGAAATTTTGTAAATATAACGAAGGATATTTGATGGACACCTTCAATTTTCTGCAGGCGTAAAAAAAACATAAATAAACACATAAGCAACGGACGACTTGTTAAAAGAGTTTCGAAACTAATATAATTGTAAGGGCGGGAAAAGAAGGGGGTCTGCTTATGATTCAAGTCAATTTAACCATTTTTACAATTGTTACAGAAGGTGAATAGAACTGTTTTTCTATGGTGAAAGGATGTTTGATGGGAAGGTAATGCCAATAGATGAACCACAAATAACCGGCAATTTGCAGGGATTCAAGTTAGCCCCTTCTTCAGAATAAGTAGAATCTCAAGATCTTACAATAGGGAGATCCTCGGACGAAGCTACCTTGGCCTGTTGAACCTCTTGGGCCTAGCTAGCAACAAATAAGGGAATCAGATAGTATAACTCATAGTAATGATGGTTTCTCTTAGAAAATCAAATTGGAGTGAGAGGCCACCGCAGTCAACGACATGTTGGCGCCAAGAATCTACCGAATTCTCAGATGTTAAGGGGGTTCGTATCGTGATTTTTCTACAAGAATCATGGACCATTTAGTTTTTACATCTATTATTTCACTTATAAATTATTGTAACAGTCTTTACAGCTCAATGGGTTCAGGAGTTTTTCTAAAAATTGCAACAAGCTTTTAATGTTTGTATTATGTTTGTTTTTCGCTTTAAATTTAAATGTATTTCTTTACAAATTCTGGATATCACTTGCATTGGGAATGGGCTATTACTGGATTCTATTCCACCACATTGTTTAAGCTTTCTAAAGTATTCAATAAGTTTCAGGACTCGATGAGTATGAGTCAGTTTATTAATTTAGTTAAATTAACAAACTGACTCATACTTATTACGGCCTACTGTCTAATATAAATAAGAATGTACTTTGCATTAGTTTGCTAAAATAAAACATTTACACTACAATAGATTTTTCTTATGCCCGTAAATTTTTTTTTTATCTATTCTTTCAGCACGTGTTATTTAACTGAATCGGAAATGGAAACATCAAGAAAAATGTTTGAGGGAATCCATTTTTATTGTTGCACTTTCGAATATAAAAGGAGATCTCATTATGAGGAGGGTTACCCCATTAAAGTGGTCACGTGAGTAGACAATAATTTTCATCTAAACAAATAATCCACACCCCAAGCTACTGTAGTGCTGCAGGTCCATTAGTTACAGTGCATATGGTTTCAGTCACCCTCCCAGGATTCAATAAATTTGAATTGTTTCTCTTGTCGTGGTATAAGACTTGAAAAATCATCCCTTGTAATATGCAAGTGTGGTGGCAGGTAACTGAACATATTATGTTCTCACGCTTTCTTATATTTACTGAGGACTGTAAACTTTTAAGCACAGTGACGAATTAGAAAATATAAAAAATTGAATTTAGGAAGTAAGGGCATCGCCCTATTTTTTTGGTGTTGTTTATTCACGGGAATATAATTTTATTTTGTTTACTTTATTTTATTAAAGCCGGTTTATAAATTGTACTAAAATCTAGTACAATATAAGTACTATTTTTTTTTAACCGGTTTTTGATCTAATTGAAGTGGGTTTTGAAACTCCATCTACAGTCTCCAGTTAAGATTGACGTAGCTAGGAGCAACTTTTCAAGGTTTGACGGCACTGCTTAAATAAAGTATAGTTGTAATATGATTTTTTTTTTTAGAAAAGTAAAAAAGTCTTCTTTATTTTTTTACAAGGTGTCATAGGCGAATCAATTTGTGAGTCCCATGAGCTTGATAATGTTTTGCGAATATAGTTGAAAAAATATTCCGTTTATTTTAAAAACTGCTTTTTTAATTGTAAATGTTTATTTTTACCTAAAATCAAAAACAAAAGAATTAAACATTTTTCATTTTTCTCTAAAATAATTAGTCTCACTTTCAAAGTGTATTTCTTTCCGAGGATTTCATTTCAGAATTTTCCTTTCCTAGGCTTTAGTTAAATCAGGCTCCATTTAAAAAAAAAGCATTTATTCTTATTTTTCTCCAAAAATATTTTGATTTTGTATTTTTTCGCCTTTTGGAAAAGTACAAATATTTTAACTGCATAACAATAGCAGTAGCAAGTGTATAAGACGTTTTTCTCGAAATCAGATATTTGCATTTTTCTATGCATGGTCACATTTTATACCTGGCCGACAAAATTATTTATTTTTTCTGTTCAAAATCATGCTTTCATATGTTTTTTATAAAAATAAAATGCATATGTTTTTTTTGATGCTATATTGTTATTTAATCTGATATTCTCCAAAGATCATATAAATTTCTTCGTACAAAAGGGAAATAAATGAAAATCAATAAAAATTGCAAAATTGTAAAGGGTGTCCCAAAGTCCACGCAAAATTTGAATTTTGCGCCATTTGTGCAGTAAAGTGTTGCCAGGGTAAAAGGAACATCATGACAGCTGACAGGGTTATTAAAAATGGAGGGCTACACGAAAGAACAACGCGATTGTAAGATCATAGTACGTGGACGAAATAACCAAATAACCTATTACTAGAAAATTTCTTCGACTCACTCAGGTCTCAATCAGCAGTATCACTAACGATTATCTGGAATAGATAGAGATTTTGGTGAAACTATTGCATCTTCATGAGAGAGACATCATTTTAAAATAGATACAATACAATTTCAAGGTAAAATGTTTTACAATTACTATATACCTCACGATAATTACGTAAACCCAATCGAACTTTTTATGCTCAGATTTATTATAAAACGCTTCCATAAAAAACACCTACAGACTTGCATAAAAATTTTCCTTCTTGTTCTCTTCTATTCGTAATTATTCCATAGTCATACAAAATAGTTATACTGCTACAATCGAGGACGGAACGGCCTTTTCTCTAAACTTCCTTCTTAAACAAAGAATAAATTGATCGTCAGGTAAGAGAATTTTGATTTGCTCACGGTTTTCTTGCAAATCATTTGATCGAAATGACTGTAGCAAATTCACTTGAACTATTGCTTTACGTCTGCAATTAAGATCGCAGTAAGAGTATTATCTTCGTAAAATTTATGATCTGAATTGAGGTAAATCAGTTGGTCACGCTAAGGTAAACATGCAAATCAAATTCAGATCAACTGTTTTCCATTCAAGAACAAGGAGGTATTTTGGACTGTGTATGCAAACCTTCAAAAAATACCTGAGACCCATGATTTTATTTGAGTGGTGTGGAAACAATCCACCTGCAAACGATATTTAGGTAATAATATTGTGGATTATGGGCCCTGGTGTGAATGTGCTTCTTCTATCATTTTCAGCACCTCAAAACTAATTCCGGAATATCAAGCAGAACCATAACAAATTATCGCCTTTAGCATTGCATTTCAGGAAATCTGAATTTTAAGTGGTAGTTAAAGAAGTAATGCAATACGGTTTTGGTCTTGCACAACGACAGACCAGTAGAATTATTCTAATACAAAAATGGCAGTTCCCCCATAATGATAGTGTTGCGATAAGTTCATAAAACTGTTTCGTATGTAAACCAAATTGAACGGTTTCGATTTAACAGGTGAACACAATATTTTTATAGCGATGTAATGTGGTTTGTCACACATTACCACCAAAGTTTTTATGGTTGTTTGCTATCCATTTTTTATGATAATTTTATGCCATTAAGAGAAGGGTTGCATAAATTTGATCTGGCGAAAAATTCAAAATTATTAACTGCGCTGGCTGCTATAAAATAGATTCGTATTTCTCTGAAAATCACCATAACTCTAGGGGCTATGATGTCAGTGCAATGTCGTCATTACCGCCAAATACGAGTGAGAGCACTTAAGAAAACAGACGCCGTTTTATGTGACTATTATAGAAAGTCATGGCTTTGAAATGGCAAAATATTTACGATTTTGTGGTATTTAATCGAATAAACTTGACCTCAGTAGCCTTATTTTATAGGGAGTTAAAATAATTGCATTTTTGTTTCTTGTCAACCGAGAATGCAAAATGATAGGAAATTGAGGGGCCCCTAGTCTTACTATCCCCAGTGTTATGAAGTTTGAAAAATTTTGCTATTAAATCTTGGAAAGCCCTAGAATCCAAAATTCATTGGAATGTTAACTCTGCTTCACTTTTTCTTCAGAAGCCTAGTTTTTTCTAAATTGGTAGATTTGATTATGTTTCACCAAACCGGTTGCGGTTCATTGGCTGTTTTTAGATCCTTATCGCTCTGATTTTCTTGTAAAATTTTATTAAAGAATTTTTTATTTTTACGACACCACAACCCAATAGAAGCGTAGCTATGCCACGCTTCCATAAGCCTATATTGGAGGTCTTTTACTTGGTACAAATAATTCGCCTATGGAATAGCTCCCCTCAGCAATCTTACAATCAACAGACAAATTTGATCTCTTGTGCAGATTATCTGTCGAATTTTTAGCCTTATATTTTTTAAAAATAGGAAAGTCTATCTATATCATTAGATATTTTTTGGTTTTTAGAAGGGAGACGAAATCAAATTCACGGTCTGTCAACCTCGGACTGTGCTCCAGTCCGGACTACTGCTTAAAACCCTTCGGTTTGGTCTTCGAGGATTCGTTTTCCACATTAATTTGGGCTGGACTTCTTATTTTAGCTGCCCTCTGGAGCGCCCTTCGTGACGTCTCGGTTCTTTGTACGGGGGGTATTCTCCATAAAACTTGCCATTAGCTCCAATGGTTCTCGCTCTCCAGCATAAGCCCCACGATGCTGCTTTGAATTATGCGGTCCAAATTCGAGTCTACGGATGACTGGTATTAAACAGCCCAACTTCAAGTCAACGGCTGTCCTCCCTTCTGCTCATCGACTACAAACAAAGAGTTTATGTTCGACACCGTTCCTACTATTGCTGCAGTACAGGTATTCAGGTTAGTCAGCCTTATCAACCTTGTGGACGTAGTAACAAAAATACCGGTGTCCGCTCGGAATGTGTGAGATAATAGCTTACCTTCCTCTGAGGGAGCAATCCAATAGTCCAAAGCCCTCTCCCTCCGCCGTCATCTACTCAAGCTATGGGTGGCCTATCCTACCATCATGTTACGAAGGTAGACGTATCACTTGGATGTAGTTTCAGTACTTGTACTTCAGTACAAGCCTAGACTAGACTACCACCTATGGATCTAACTGAGGACTGTATTATATTAACAAGCGTAGACCTTACAATAATGAGTAGATCCAGGCAAATTGCAATGGAGTTGTTTCAAGTAAAATTAAGAATCTAAACTGGATAGTTATCGCCAATTTTAGACATATTGTCTAAAGTAAATATATGATTCATCTTTTCGCAATTTACCCAACACATTGAAAAGCTACCATTGTAAATTTTTGCACTTATTGTACGAGATTCTTGCCCATGTAATCAAGAAGAATGAAACCTTTATGAACTGTATCTTATGCGATCGCTCGGAGCCCTTTGATTTAATCGCGAAATCGATCAATAAAACGATAACAACCCAACGCATTTTGACAGTCATTGATTTCTCTTCAGTGTTCAGTCCAAACCTCATGAGCAAATTAGACTCAATTCGCGCAACATCTTACTCAAGGATTTTATGAACTTGTGAAATTTTTGGGATCATGACCGTCCCACTCTCGGCGAACCATAATTGATTAGTTACGGATTAAGCACCGTGCACCTCATCTCACACACGTCTTCCTATCGTACTTTTTGCGTTACAAAATTTTTAAATATGAACCTTAATTACCCACCTTCTCAGAAGGTAACTAACTATTCTGAAGCAGGTTTTTACTCAGGGGGAAAATCAAAATTTTTGTACATTCAATAACTGGGTTCATAGCATAGCATGAGACATTCAACAATTATTCGGACAGTGATTGTCCTAAAACTTGGGACTAAAGACAAGAACTGTGGAAAAAGTTTTGCAGGTTATGTGCCCATTATTTCCATAATAGCAGTTCTAACAATTATACCCTCTCCTTAATGCGTAAATCGTGCTGCCAGGCAGTGAATATCAAATCTACGTGTGTTAGTATCAGATAAGGAACTATATTCTCACGTCTATGGCTCTGGGTCTGGTTCTTGGAGTAATCTGGGCGAAGTATTGAGTCTATCATAATTCCAATGAAACTGTTGATAAACGGTGGTCATGGCCACTAGTGGTTTTTGTTACACTCTAATGTCGTAAATGACCATATAACAAACATCAGATAATTTTAACTAGTTGGAGCAGAAGCAGTCTCGGGAATCCTACATGCCATTGAAATATTGTCGTGCATTACGGTGCTGCAGCACCGGTGCGATTTTAAGAGACTGCCCGACCACGCGTAGATACCTTCTGTTTCCGTCCTGCATTGCTACTTCGTGGCATTCTATAAATATTAGCCAATTAGGTCCTCGCTGTAGATTGAGGGAATCGTGTGCTCCTGACAATGGTAACCACCTGAGCAGTCAGCTTCAGAATGATGCTTTGCTGGTGTCTCGTCTATTTCGAAGTAGTTCATTGTCACTTTTGAATGAAGAGTTTTATTTTGGGATCACTATGCGTTTGATACGATTCTCGATCCAGGAGGGAACAACTGTGGAAGATGGCATTGAACTAGGCGTCGAAGAATTGACTTATATGCACGAACCTATTAAGATACCAAATGTTGGCGAAAAGAAACGAATTACCAAGAAAAATTTCAGGAATACAAGATATTTGCAACTGAATTGAACCAAGGTTAAGCAGTGCCAATAAAAAAGGTCATTTAGGTTGTCGACAAGCTCTGGCTATGCGGAGACAAGTTCAACCTACAACCGATGTAAACTGCTCGCAATTTTCTCTTTATTTATGGTTTACCAATTGTCCAAAATTTTATTTCGCCGTTGAAAGAGGCAGGATAAAAGAAGAAAGTAACAAGTACCAAAATTTCTTATTTCATGCTGTTAAGAATTTATTGTCTCTGGACGTCGTAATCTTTGACTCTTATAATCACGGCGACTTGTAACTGCAACAGTGCGTAGTATTTTCTTTTTTGTCATTCCTGGGTTGTTGTTTTCCGTCTTCGTGGTATCTGTTTTCAGGGCTTATGATAAAGGGGAACAATTGGTATCCAATGAAGATGGCAATCGTTCCAGAAAGGGCTTGAACATAACCTGCCGTTAAGAATTTGGAGAGTCTTAACATTAAAAAAAACAAAACATATCAAAATACAATGTATATATATTTATGTGGGCTAAATGTTTGGGGGCACTGTGCAGAAGGAATGAACGGCACTGTCCAAAAAAAAAGCCTGAAAAAATGCAAACTCATGTTGCATATTTAAGAATAAATATTTAATGTTAAACAATATTCACGGAAAAGTTAAACAAACAAAACAATCGAATTCGGGACAATCGTGACTGTTTTTTGTGTTCAACTGAACGACTACTTCCTCTTCCAAGAACCTTATTTTCACTGGGATATATGCAAGAAATATGACATGAATTTGCAAGGGTCAAATGTAAAACAATGAATAAAATTAAGTGGTGCGATTTCGAAAATTTCTCTTCTTCTTCGAAAACTTTTCGAATATTCCTCATATCATCATAACATCAATCCTTATTAACATTTTTTTTTCAATTATATTTATGCCGTCTGAAACGTTCTATGTCCCATCTAGGGTGGTAAGATTTTCTAGGATGTAGGATTTTAGTTGCCTCTACGACTGTGTTTCTCCAGAGTTTGCGAGTTGGAACAAGACATCGTCAGACGGAGTTTTCGATATTTCCAACTACCTTCGCAGTCTTCCTTTAGGTCCACTTTAGACATTCTGCGATTATTCATTCTAGACACCCACCTACGGTATTGGTTTCATCCTAGTTATCCGTAGGCTAAGTGTAATTCACTACACAAACTCAGTAGGCATATTGAGCAGAACGATCTAAGAAACTAGACGCTTTAGCCGTAGGTAACTTAAAGGCAGTCCGCTGCTCGAATGTACCACAGGACATACGTTGAGCAGAACAGTCTAGGTGTCTTAACATAAACAAAGGATGTTGTAATAGTACTGAGGATAAACTGTTACGGAGTAAAATTAATAAAAGTGAATTGTAACGATAATACAGCTTTGGATTTATTGACCCGTGTTCCCTCTCCAAAGCACCGAAATTGTAATTTTTTAAGACTTAGGTTGCTTTTCCCCGATGAGGTTCCCCAAGGTTCGATATTTGGACCTCTTCTATTTATACCTTTTATTACAGATTCTCGAAAAATATACATGACCATTACAAAACCAGTTTGATTTGGCCCTGAAGAAGTCAACTTTTCTTACCTACACAGAACGCCAGGGTATTGTATTTATTTATTTTTTCATTTCTTCCTCATCTTAATGATACAGTTTTTGGTAAACCACTGCGTCTCCACGCATACAATTTCACATTGAGGATATTCCAGTTATAAAGTGACTGCAGGTAAAAAATGAGAATATTTTTAATATTCAAAATTCATCAGTTTAGTTTTTTTTGAATTCTTCACTGGATCAGGCTCGTTGAAGCTAGGGCGATTTTTCTTTATGTCGATACGCATTGTATAGTCACACGCTGTTTTCTGGAAGCCACTTGAATTCACTTTGGCGATTTTTGGTCTTGATCTGGGGAAATGATCCAGAAATATTCATTGCAATTCTTTCGAATGGTTCTACCACATTTTTTTGTTTTCTTTCACATCTGAGCTTGCTTGATCCCTTCACTGCTGCACAAGTATCGCATTTTCGGCACCTGTTTCATCTTCTCATATGAAGTTAGTAGAATTAATCTCTTATTATAGTGAGTGTTTTTTTTTTTGATACTTCAATGTCCACCGTCAATTGTGTTGTGTAACTCTTGTAGAACTTCAGGCACCTTTGCCGTGGGAATAATCATTATAAGTTTCTACTATTCTTAAATTGAATTTAATCTTACTAATAGTTATATATTTTGCATAAGGGTATGGAGGCTTAACCCCAGTACATTTTTTTGCGGGTATGGATAAATGTTTATTTAGTCGCTCAGACACGATGTGCCCCAGGGTTCAAACTTTACATCAGTTTTTTTTCTTCAAATATTTATCAAAGGCTTTTTATTTCTATAGCTTTCAGTCGTTTCCAAATTTCGAATTATTTTAATTATTTATTGGACAAAATTCACTGGATTAGCTAAATCCAACACGTCTTTTTTCTAATTCAGGTAGAAATTTTGTGAACAATGAACATTATATAAAGTAGACACAGCTACAAAATTTTAACCAATTTAAATCGTGAATAACCGTCAAATGGAATCGGATTTATTTTCCCTTTTCACGTTGTGAAATAATTGCATAAGGAGCTGTTGCGGCCAACACTTAAACATTTCTAATTTATTTTCGCAAACATTACGAAAAACTTTCACATACAATGCTATGAAGTTAATTAACTTTAGAACGTTCATGTTTTATAATCTGACATTCAGTTCTCAACCACTTATATTCTGCGTACATAAATAACAGCTTCTTGCTTCCAATTGCAATTGATCTGGAGAAGGTAATAGCTTTTTCTGACAGAAGCAGCCTATCACAATGAACAAGATAAATTGTAAGGATGCTGGCCAACATTTTCAAGCTACTATGATGGCCTTTGCCTCGATATTTTTCATCTTATGCAAATTTCATGTCTTTTAGTGTTAAATTATTGCATATTTATTATTGTTGAAATGCTGGCAGTCAGGAGCAATTAATTAATAACAACTGTGTCAAAATATCACACTATTCGAGATGCTGTTCATTATATATTACGTGAGCAAACCTTGTGAGTCGTGAAGTAATTTCAACGATTAATTGAGATGAAGTGCACACAACTAAGGGTGCATAGGCTAAGGAAGATATAGTGTGAGGCACTTGTTTGTCATTATTTTCCTGAAGTAAAAAGCATAGTGTGTGCATTTTCGCTTTTATTGGTAAATAGAGGGGAATACATCAATAATACTGTGTCTGTGAAAGAGTGATTAATGGTGCAAATTAGAAGAGTATTGTTGTAAGCCAGCAACGAATATAACGACATATCGTAACGTAATAATGGTGTGTCAGATTTAATCTTCAGTTTTCACAACAGAAGCTTGTAAAATGTATCTAAGCACTTCATCGCAATGTTTTTGCTCATAACAGTTTCCAAAATAAGTCGTAACCAATAGTCTACAATTTGTACTGGCGATCGTGATGCTGTAACTTTTCAGTGGATATCTCGGATTTGATCTAAAAGCACCCGATGCCAATAGCCTATGAGCAAGCCACATCTATGTAGCTGGAAGGTTCATATGTGTCACCCATATGCATTCAACCGTACCGATGCCCTCTTCATGCCCAAAGACAAAATTCGAGCCTCATTGCACTATTGAACCTGGAGATCCTTAACTGTACGCTGAAGGGCAACACTGTGGGACGATCACATCAGAAGTGTTCACTGTCCAGGAGTACTAGCCGATTACGTACTTAACATTTTAATTTTATTTAGATAAAAAACTTTTTAATTATTATAATTCTACTGAAATCATTTTGCATATCTGAGCAGCTCTTGGAAGGTGCATTCAAAATACGAGCAAGGGCTGAGATAGTGATCGGGCGTCACGAGCGGTGCTCTCTCGGATTAAGGCCAGCCACACTTGGGTATTTTACCTCAAGTTCTTCCCACTTTAGCTTGTTAGAGAACTTCCTCTAAATGATAAAGACTATAAGAATTATATATGCACGTAGTGATTAAACAGATATTTATCTAAATTATTTAAGAAGCCCTACTTGTTCCTGCACTAACACGAATTTACCACTTCGTATTATGCGTGATTGAACTGGGTGAGCTATGAAATGAAGAGCGCTCGGAATCGGATCTTAATCCGTCCCGAAAATCTTTCAGTTTGGTCACGGAACTGTCTTCACAAGTGTGTCGGGTGCAAAAATCACAAACCTGTTATCCTGCACGTGAATGTGTAATTACTGCACATTACCGGAAGTCAATCAAATCTAATTATAACATTAACAATTTCCGATTTGGACCACCTACTTGCACAGTGCTCAGTATTTTATGCAATGAAACATCATGACGAGATTTGTCTTTATGTTAAAGCAAGGAATGAACAAGTCATGAGCCTGCTGTAAGAGCATTTGATACCCGAGAACATGACTCGCACTGGCGTTTCAGGACCAGCTTTAATTTATCTGGCCCAACGTAAAGTGTACAAAGCTATCGTGTTCATGGCATTAGGTTACTGGCTTTAAGGTCTGATCTCGGCGAATTTATCATTTTAATGTTTGACTGGACTGCTCCTCCTGTGAAAAAGTGAACATAATGAAATTCACACTTATAAATATTTCTATGATTTGTTTGGACCATTAATTATTTTGGCGCGAATCACTTTTTGCATCCAGCACTTCCATTGTGTCCAACTTCCAGATATCATTTGTCCAGTTAACAATTAATTACAAAACATAATCGCACTGGTTTTCAGGGTAGGTATAAATAAATAAGCGGAAAGTGAAAATTTAGTGCAATTTTAGAATGGGTGTAGTCTTTTTTCATATTCTTTTTTTTTCTTAGAAATTCCTTGCTACCAGCATAATTTTCTGTAACCTATTTTGTGCTTGAGCAAAGCCTTCAAAACTACAAACCATCAACTGGCATTGAACATTAACATTTGAATTGTTTTTTGTGAACGCTTCAAGATAGTAGAACATGGGTTGATGAAGTATACAAACCCAATTTCGCCTATCTTAAAGCATTCATCAAAAAGAGTTCAATATTCTTGCTCTTCTTCTTGCGCACGGCTTGTAGTTTAGAGGGTCTTAGCTTGAGGGTTACACATAAATCGAATTTTAGGAAATTTAAGAAGTTTTTTACGGCAAGATTAATGGATCTACATAGATCAAATTTTCGAGTATCTTGCTAAAAAAAAATATATTCTTGTATGTGCATGGAAAACAGTAATGTGTCGAAGATAGAATCCTGCGGTACACCAAATAAAGTAAATATAAGCAGAAATTTTGAATTTTCTTAATGAATGTTTTGTTAAATTTTCTACGGTTGATTTTCCCTGATCAATCTGAATGAAGCTGTTGTGTCTCTCCTCCACTTCCTTATACATCGCTATGTTCGTAATATTAAGTTGTTCCCGTCTTCTTTACGTAAAAGTTCTTTCACTACTCGTTGACGGTATACACGAGGAGTGTCCTAAAGTGATGAGAACGAAGTTTTTTTTTTGGTAGTTGATCAGACCTTTTTTGGTAGTGGTTCAGTTTTTTTTTCTTTCCTTTCAATTCATAACTTGCTTTTTACTGGTTGGATTGCTCTCCAGGAAATTACTTCGGTCTTGTGATTTGAATAGACTGCGTCCAAATTGTGCAGCAAATTTTCCAGCTTAAAACGACCAATGGTCTGCTTAAAGATGATCAGTCTCATAAGGGGGTAAGTTTTGAGCTAAATAGGAGCTTGTCTACCTTCGATTAAATATTCTATCCGATTTTGATTGGCAATCATAGATACTTTCGAAGACTTTGATAAGCTCATCCATTCCACAAAGAAGTTCTTTTTCACAGTGCCTTGGGATCTGTTCCTTTCCTTGGCAAAATTGATCGTACACTATGAAAAATTGATCGTACACTATGAAAACGGTGGAACCAGTAATTTCATGGGTTCGGAAGAACTCTGATCTCTCCATTAGATTTCTCATGGCTTTCAGTTGCTTGATCAGTTCAGTGATCCATTTGCGATCATTGATAAAATGTGAGATCGCTATTTGTATTTGGATTGCCTCAATCCTGAATCCTTTGGATTGTGACGATGACATTTTCTCTCTGAAGAGCATATAACGTAATTTTGTGATGGCCTGCAGTGGGTGCAGTACCATCGATATTCCATTTTGATGTCCATAACATTTGGATCTTTGAAACCGTGCAGGAGGTCTTGAAGTTCTATGTAACTTTCATCGTTTATCTCCTTTATCCCGAGAAATTTGGGGACTAGTTTGGATGTATTGGAGTCTGCTTTGATACTTTGATAGGGTTTCACTGCAGAATCAATTGGTCTGGCTACTCGTTTGCGAATAACACCTGTTGCAGCTGTCGCAGGTCTCCAATATCAATGCAGAATTGCGGTTGTAATAGTATTAAGTCCGCTTTTATCTGGTAGACTATTAGAAAAGGCTTTACCCGCCCTATCCAATAGATACTTTTTAATTATTTTGGAACATTGTTCTTGTTCAACGAATCTCCAAAAAAGCACCGAAGAATTTTAATGCTGATGTCATTAGGCTCTCTAACCCCACCGATTTTTTTCCTGATATTCATTAATGATCTTTTATTTCCAACCTGGAGTTATGATCAAATGCTACACGATCCGATTACGGAGTAGCATTCATTCTTCAAAAGTGTTCCCAAATTGAACATCATCTGTGCTTAACCATGTCACATATGTGAATGGCACTAAAGTCTTAGAAGGACAACATATTTTTATAGAACATATCTCGTGATCGTTAAAATGTGACTAGATTGAATTCGAAGGACACGACATTATCCACAACGACATCCACTTGCATTTTACTTACCATACCTTCTATTCGGTTGAATAGAATTTTGTGACTACCCATTACTTTGGAGTATACATTTTGAATACATGTACGTGATCACGTGTACAATAAACCACCATTAGTGAACAATATCAAATAAATTTAAGAGCAATCCTGCGTGCCAACATGAAGCAGAGCTGTACAACTAATTTTTCCAATAATTCTAAACTGCCTACAATGGCTATGAGCATAAGCTTCTTTCCGTCTAGGAATTCACACAGGGGGAAAAAAAGCATATATTTCTCAACTGTACTGCGGGCACCGCACTGATACGGCAAAGTAGGTGTAAGAGCCTGGCCACCTTTGTCACAACAGAACTAGTTCAGTAATCTTTCATTGGTAAATGCATTTACCTTCCATTAAATTCTCATTCTTTGTGCAAGGTGTTTTTACATGCGACCTATCGTTTTATTCTAGACGGTATCTTCTGTGGCTGGCCCTCAAGTGAGTAAATTTGTGTGTTACGGTTAAATAAAAGGTAGCTCCGGAACAAGAATCAATTTTGCATTCAAGCAACAGGTATCCAAATCTTTTTGCTCCATCACCTTTATTCTCTTTATTACTATGTATCTTATTTATCACCTACTCCTTCTGTCGTCTAGTAACGTGATATCCTACAATCTTGGCCGGTGCATTCCAATGTAATTGAATTTGTGAAGTTACCTATAAATCGCGTATTATCGCGAAACTAGCTAAGGAGTCATGACCATGAAATGGGGCTGGTGTGCTTTACTCTCCTCCGCCTCGAGTACATTTCTTAAGATTACCTGAAATGTAGGCAGCATGTTGGAGTATATGGACTGATATCAGCAATGTCCCCCGTCTGTTGGGCTGATTTTATTTATTTTATTCAAAGACCCTCATCAGAAAGCCCTACATAAATAGAACAGTTTTTTTTTTCTCTCTACACGGAATCTGCAATCAGAATTAAAAATTGCTTTGTCACTTGGATGTTGAAAAAGGAAGTGATTAATGTAGAAATGCAGTAACGTAAATTAATTAAGAAAATTGTGGAATTTGTGCAAAACAAGGTTGTCTTGATTTGTTTTAAGGTATTGCCTATGCTCTGAAGACAATCCTATTATGACAGCATAGATTAGTCAAAGGGAATATTTAGAGAAAAGGAGATTGAAAAATTTAAACCCAACAAATGTTGCAAGTAAGTCGCAATTTTTAACTGTGCAACATCTCAGTGGCTTCGCAAGTAGATACAATCTTTATGAGTAGAAGAATCACCGCGCCCTTTGCAGGAATCGAACTCGTGCCCATAGAGGAGGAAATCTGTAGGCGTGCGTCTCAGCTCGTTCGGCTACTGGCATGGATGACGCGATGAGTTCAAATTAGGGACAAATGCAGCAACAGCTACCCCCGTATAGTATATGTGACACATTTGTTGGAGTGTACAGTCTAGCAATAGTTTACGCGATTTTTGAAGATGAACATCATGCTGAAGCGGTTCCTTTTAAATAGCACAGAGCTCCTTACCGATATCTTCGTCACACTTTGTACGAATTGAGTGTAATCTTCGGACAATCTTCGTCACACTTTGTACGAATTGAGTGTAAAAATTAAGGTTGACAAAAGCAGCATCAGTCATCCACCTTCGATGTTTGATCAATGGGTTTCTAATGAATTCACTAAAAACAACAAACGCCAGCGCGAAGGGATCTATATTTCGCTGTTTTTATGCAACAAATTGGAAGGCCAAGTATTCACCACCGAAAGAGTTTGAACCTTTGGAACCTGGAAATCATCGCTCTTAGCACCTACGAATAGTTCATCAAAGACTTCTATGTAGGCCTACACCGTTCGTCAGTAGAAACGAAGTCGCGTTACTGCAGGACAACGTCTGATCGCATACAGTGACATTGATCAGGAATAAAGGATCTCGGTGGGAGACACTATGTCTTCTCAGACATTTCGCCATCAAATTTTCATTTCTTTTAGGCGATGAATAACTTCTTACGAGGACGGCAGTTCACCAACCGCAAGGACTATAGACTGTTGTTGTAATGAACCTATAATAAATTAGCCAAAATACAAAAGAACCGAATATTAACGGGTAACAACAACAATAATATCATATGTCAACCATGGAGATCATCAGTGAAGTAAGTCGCTTTGATTGCTATAATTACTTCGGCAACTATGTCGAACGAACAGATTTTCAGATATTATCCCTTGCAATTTTCTTGAAGTTAAACCTGAAATACATATCAGGATCTCTTATATTTTATCCTCCTTTTGGCCATTGCTTAATTGATGTTGTATCTTCGCATTTCATTCATTAAAAAATAATATCTTATTTTTTTAGAAGTTATCTGGACCATTGAAAACAGTCCCCTGAATGCGGGCCAATACTAGACCCATTGCTAAAAAAAATTGCACCAAATGATAATGAAATAACAACTCCAAGTATACTACTGTAACCTGTTTACTTGCATACTATTAAGAAAAATTAGAAATCCTATGAGATTGTAGCACCTGCAAATGTGACTCATCACAAACCACCAAATTTGGCCAATAAATTCAAAATAATAGCACATAAAATGTTTTGCAAACCCAAAATCGAATTGTATTCACGGCACAGGATGCCATTGTTCGTTAGTACTTGAGCTTTTTTTGTTTTCCCCATTATATAAACATTGCTGCATTGCTGCAGCAGCCCATGAAATCGGTAACTATCGGATGGTGAGAAATTGTGAAATTATTCTTATATGACAGAATAGCATGCCATTTAGGAATTATTGTGATTTAATGCCGGACTGGAAAAAATAAATCTACCCAATTATAAAATATTTCCCTGAAACCGTTCTATACACAAATGTAATGGACATATATATATACATATGTAGGGATTGTGTTATAGATTTATAAATTGTAGTCAAACGGTAATGGGGGGGGGCGGGGAAAGAGAAGAAAATTCCCAGGGTATTAGTGGGTTCAAACTCATGTACTTAGCTTGTTCATTTTGAAAGGTAAAAGTAGGAAAAAAGTGACTTGTTTAGAGTGCAGAAAATTAGTGAGCAACAGTTGTTGCTGGTTGTTAGTTGTCACGGTCAGGTTTCGGAACCTTTATTAGGGTATACTCTTTTGAAAGCTATGATGATTTGTGAGAAAGTAATTCACTCTAAACGGTGCCTTACGGAAGTTACTTGTTTACAGTACAACTGCACCCTGCATGGTTTAGATTTGAGATACGTTGGATAGATACTATAAATTCTGCAACTATCACTTTTTTATGGGGATTTGGATTTACATCGTTTAATCAGATCTATTTGGAAAATTCTTGGTTTACTCTGCTTATGGCTTGATCCAGTGCAATAAAGCGAAGAGAGATTATTGATAAAAATCATAAGTGCGGTTGGTGGGGGTTTTTTGAGGAATACACGGTGTGTTTAGTGAACAATGAAAACAATCGTAATTACTACAAAATTTCTTCGAAACTCGAACTAAGCACACAATTCATTCCTGTCGCCTACTACATAAAAACATTGTTAACATTGTTTTAAAGCAGATCCATGAGACACCAACAACTCTTTAAGATAGTGTTGATAACTGAATTGATTTAATCTTTCAATGTGAACACAAAAGCAGTCAAATTGATCAAGTATAATAAAACGCGATCCTGAATTTTCAATCTTTAAACGATCATTTTAGAAATTAATGGTATGCGTTGATTCTCTACGGAAAAAATTTTAGCACCAAGTGGTTTACGAAAAGGGTCTATCTATGCAGAATATAAATATGATCCTAACCCTGGAGGTACCATATAGATCTTTATAAAACAGCGACATCTGATCATGACATCCGGATGAGGTTCTTGATCATGTTTAGAAAACTCATCAATCCATTATTCAAATAATTATAAAACATCATCAGAAGAATCTGGGTTCAAGATTAAAGTATGCTCATCCAGACATTAATGTTTGTTGGAATAATATTAAGCGTGTTCTACCGTGGGCTGTGGGAAAATCACTACGAACATAAACAATTGGTGTATATTGATTGAAAAGTCTTTGTACATCTCAAGAGATTCAATAATAATGGGCTTCCATAAATCCAGATTTTTAAAATGCCCTGTGTTAGCATCATGATGGTATGAGAAATGAATCCTTTAACCTCACCATCATCATAAGTTATCCAATCAAACTTTTTACATTTACGCAATCCTTAGGGGCGAGCTTTTTTGTTAACAACATAACAATTACCGAAAATTGTTAACGTTATAACAACTAATTGTTTTAGAATCCAAGTTCGTCAGTAAATTAAATAAAAGTGATCACCTAAAAACGTTATTTCTTTTTTTTTCTTAGTTATTAAATAAAAAACTAATAGACGTGTTGTAAATGTTAGGTATCTTTCAGTAGAAAAGTGTTATACACAAAATAACACAGTAGGAAATTAATGAACACGATAACGGATAATTTCATCGAAGAATAGTAGAAGTCCCAGCATCAATGACATGGTAATGCAAAGGGTAAGGTAACAGAAAATGTTTTTAATTCTGCCCGAAAACTCTTTGATCCGAACAAATAACAAAATAGGATGGCAATAAAAAATGGATAATATAAATTGACCCTTACTTTTGACCTTACATTTTCTTTAATGAATTAATGAAAGAATAATGTACCAAAGAGTAATTTATGAATTTTCAATGATATACTTGTGTTAAAATTCATTGGTGTTGGGCATGTATAGCAGCATCCATATTTCATTTCCTATTGGAATAGTACTTTCTGAAAATGAAAATTTTGGAAACGGTATGGACGCAGTAATATGCTATTGATCTTGGTGTTGATCCACCAGAGTTCAATGTTTATGTGTACAGAATATTTTCCAAATTTGAAGTCTCGTCACTGATGAACATTTGTTTCATGAAAATGGAATCCTATGCTAGGTCAAATCCTGGTGGGGTTGGCTGTACTTTATTTGTTTATGTAGGGCTGATTGGTAACTTAGTTGATGATCTTCATTCCAACGTGAAGTAACCTGGGTTTAAACCAAAATTGGCCTGTTTGGTGAAAGTGATTCTACCGTTCGGATTCTATTCGGCTTTTGGTTCCATCCGACGTTGTTCTAAGGTGTTTACAGCCAATGACCAGCATGGTAATCTGAAATAGTTTTAGTCTATTCCACTGATCTATAGTTTTCTCGGACCCATTAAAATCAATACGTAATTAAATAGATAACTTTTCTTACCGGCATCAGGACAGGAAAATATACATTGTCGTTAAGTTCATGCGATCAGGAAATGTAGTGCAATTTATTAACAGCGGTCGAAACTCATATCAAAATCTTTTGAAAGGTACACAGATATTGCAGTGGCAATAAATAAAATGTGCCTGGACTTTGATTATATAATTTAATGAATTAATGACGTTGTCACCACTGACATGTGTGTAATTAATTTACCTCCCCAATTTGTTGTAATTTATTTAATTATTTCATCACTTTATTGCCGCAAACGAACATTCAAAATTTGTCGCCGACATTTAGAATTAATTGGCTCACGTCAAAGCAAGAAAGGTGAGAATAGATTAGTCACCAAATGCTAACACCTGACCACAGGACAGCAGTGGACACTATCGCCAACGAATAAATCATCCAACCACCTAATTAATGTGAGTTGAGAAAATATTTATTTACCATTTCGTGTGAGACTTGATCTAAAGATTTATGCGATGAAAAGGATCAATTTATTAATTAATTTCAGAAATGCTACGGTTATACTCCATTTAATCCTAAACGATGATGTCAACAGGAACCACACCAACCAAACGATAGCTATCATGTCCCATTGCAAAATGTCGTACGCACAAAATTGCAACTGATCTTGTCTTAATGTGCGATGTAACAGATTTTCAACAACAGATTAACAAGAAATAATCCACTTGACCACTGGCGGCAGTATGCAGGCTCGGTGCATGATGCGTCTGTGGTCGTAGATTGAGGTCGGTCTAGAGAATAAAGCACTCTATTAGCCATATATTCTCATTACATCGGACATGAATACCGTGTTTTATACCTTCACGGAAAGATTGGATTAAATAATTAATCCCGCACCTCGACGTTGGTACGTGTGGATTTTTACCTGTACCAAAAGATTTTATCTTACACAAATTAATTACAGCCCTTGAAGCATGCACCAGCACCACATACACTCACCTTAACTGAAGTGGATGACGGATTTATTTAACTTCACCTTCGGACTTTATGGTTATTTCATTTTTTCTTACTTTTTGATGTTTGTCGAGACTTCTTTAACTGATTTCACCTGCGCCCGCATTGCTCAGCTGCGAGTCACTATTTATAGATATGTGACTTCCTTAACCATCAAGTGCAGGTGACAAATTAGGATTTCGTTCTGTTGGGGAGTTTAATATCTCCAAGGAATAATTTCTGTGCATCTAGGATAATTTTTTTGGGAAAAAGTAGGCTACATTTATCTCACTGGTTTTGCAGAACCTTTTGGGTGAAAGTTGAGAGAAGAAATTAACAAGAACAAACATTTGTTTTTAAAGAAATAGATATCATTATTTTCGTACTATATCTTCATCGTTGGTCGGTTTTACTCGAAAGCAAATAAAAGAGAGCTGTGTTCCAAGAATAACCTCCAAGAAATTTTTTTAAATGTATAACGAATGTGACGCAACGTTATCCTGGTATATTATTGCACAAAGGTTGATATAGAGATATAGTAGTGTCTACAAAAGTTGCCTTATTCGTTCTGATACAACAAGACTAGCCGGAATATTAGTCCTCATGGGGGCACTAATTTGAAAGTGAAATACCAGTTTTATAGTCGCTTTTCTTTCCTCCCCCTCAACTTCTATTATATGTCCCACAATTAGCAAAAGCACAATCCAGGTACATACCAGAAATATAATCTTGATTAAAAGACGAAAATCTCCGACCCTGTATAAGCTACTGCTCACAATCTAAATTAACGGGCCATTAATTAAATTAATTTTCTAAAATCAAAACCTACAGAAAATTAGTAATTCATTGAAATCTCAGCACCTGTTCCCAATTGAGCAATAACCATTGATTAACTTGTTTACCAGGATTTTGATATTTTCTTATTTTTCACAGACATTTTATGGGGTATACCTACCCATTTTCTAACCACCCAAAAATTATCGAAATGAATTAAATACAGCCCATATAGTCCCGTAGACAATAAATTAAGATGACCATTTGGTATTTAGAATGTTGGAAAGAAGTTTACCGCACACAGCGTTCAAGTCGATCAGAATCGTAAACAACGCCAACGACAACGACAACGGTAGGAATTCAACTTCTTTTAAAGCAGTCAAAGGTGTCGGAGACTACAGTTGACCATGTCTTAAGTGCAGCGGCAGCCGCTTATGTTTTTTCATCAGAATTACACTTGTCTTGGGTTCCTTTTACGCTTTTTATTTATTTCATTTTTATGCTTTATTTTTACACTTCTTCGTTACCTTCTGAGCCTTCAGTCCTAACTGGTTTCGGGGTATGTGGTTTTATTTTCCATATGACAGGCCACAGAAATGCTGGTAGAGATGCCAGTGTCCTTGGAGGATTTTATTTTTTATTATTTTTGATATCGCTTTGAAGATTGTTTTTTGCCATTTCGAAGTTTATGAAAACTTTTAATTGAACAGCGATAATAATTGAGTTCAAGAATATTTTCATAGTATTTTGACAATAGCTTCGAACTTCTTTCTCAGTAATACTACATAAATACAGAATTTTAATTAATTAGAAGAGACTAGCGAAAGAATTCTATCTCTAGGTTTTGGACAACTGCAGATTATGATCTGTTTCTTCCCCTAAAAAGACATGCAAGAATTTCTCATAGATGTCTGTATCTTACAATCAAGACAAGAACTTATGTGCATTAATTTCTCCGATTAGAATGTGGAAGCATCAGATAAAATTTGAGGCTAGACCAACAATATATCTGTAATTGGTCCACCATTGACCCTGAGCATGGCGTATCCTTTTCAAGATAATCAATTTTCACGTCATCAAGTCGTGGCAAGAAGTGGATATTAGCGCTTTCTGGTGCCATCGGAGTTTGCTTGTTTGTTTCCGTTTTTGTGAATTTTTTTTCGGTGTAGTCAAAGTTCAGGGGATATCCTAAAATGCTATCGTACTGCATTGACGAAAATAAAAAACAACAATGATGATGATGAAAATTCTAATTTAGTCTTTACTCTATGCATGTAGACATTGGCCTCTTGTAGATCCACACCTTATTTCTAAAATTGTAGTTTTTAGTGTACTATAAGGGGTACTATATACCCCTTATTATATTCTCTTATCAGGTAACCTATTTTTTTTAGTAGAAGCGTTCGAGAGATATCGAAACAGACCTCTGCCTTCGAATTCTCCGTTCCTTTGCCAGCAGCGCCTTAGCTGGTCTGCATCGGAGAGTTCCTAGCCAGTTGCCTAACGTGGACGTCTATTGTTATTTCGACCATTTGTATAAAGGTTAACTGAGGCAGCCTGTGATAGTCATCCTCCTACTTGCCAAGGCTGGGCAGTTACATATTATGTGCTACACCTTCTTAGTATCCTCCAGGCACATCCTCTAGGATCCTCATCTTTTTGAAGCGATACCCAAAGCTGACATGCCTAGTAAAACCTAATCATCTGAGTGTTCCTTGCTCCATGCTTAGAACATTTTTTCAGGTCGTTTCATACGACAGCCTAATTTCTTTCTTAGACTATCGACAAGTTGTTATATTTTTCCATCGATTTTGGTGTTTTTTATGACCCATTTCCCGATTAGGACCTTCATCATATCTCCTTCAATAGCTTTGCGAAAGCATCGTTCTCTTCTCTATGTATACTCTAACCCATTATCACATTTTTTGAGTTTTTGTATACATTTCATCGCTAGATATGAATTCCCCACCGTCTGATCCATGCATCTGGCCATCTTGTTCAGTTCAATGAAGATTTTAGCTCTTCACACCTGACCCTCCTTTAAGCAGTCCAACGCATGAAACAGAGCCTGCATTTCTGCCCAGTAAACCGAGGTGCATCTCTCGAGACTAACATAGCAGGACAAAATTTAAATCTTCAGAGATGATTGCTACACCTGCGTTGCCGTCAATCATAGATCCGTCCGTGAATATAAAAATATCCCCCGATTCCTAACCTCTTCTAGAACTTTGAAATGCTGTTCAAAAGTCCTCGTTATGATCGTTTTATCGCCTCAATACACAAAATTGTGAGATTCTAGAGCACAACCGTGGATCCAGGCAATTAATCAATACCACGTAGAAGGGGAGTTTGTCAACCCAAATGGCATTCAGCAAATCTAAAACAAGCCTTCTTTTACTATGACGAAATCAGTGTGCTATTCCAATTTCATTTCCATTGGGACTTGCGAGGAAGCGAACATGCACATATCAAGAGGTACCTATGTATAGTATTTTTTTCCACTGTGGGATAGGTACTGTTCGATTGCTTCACAACTCCGAACTCTAATATTTTATCTAATTCTGCGAATTTAAAATGAGCGCTTATTTTCTTTCCCCCCGTATAATCCCAAGGACTAGCTTTTTTTGTTTTGTACTATTATTTTATCTTATTTATACTTTGTTCTGTTTTTCAGTCGATCACCTTTATCTAACTTCTAAAAGCGCCGCAGGCATTACTAGATAATTAAAAATAGGCGTAGTAGTTCGAAATCCACATAATTACAATTCTTTCGTAGCAAATATATGATGCATCCCATTTGCAGCAATAACCTTCAATGGTTCGATTAGACCAATGACTCTACCTAGAAGTGTACAATACTTTTATACTGAAAAGGTAACGCAACTTTATCAATTAACTAGTAGTGGAACTAAAGATAACTTCTACATAAATACATAAAAAATATTTATTTAATTTGAACAACTCAAAAATTCCCGATTTAAACTCTCCTTCTTCATTTTCAATAATGAGCCAAGCATCATATCGGATCTCATAATTTCAGTGATATCCGAACAAGAATCTATGATAAAAATATCAGTTACTATTCACGTTTAGTATAAAAATTTTATAAAATTTATTTCTACGATCTTAAGACCTTTATCAAGTTACAATGTTGCCTGGTGCAATGATATAAGCAATTTCGTTTGTTGCATGTTTGGAGTGCATATTTCTTCGAGCTTAATAAAATGCAACAACATTTACAGGGGTAGCGTGCTTTACCGGGAAAACGTTGTAAGTAACATGAATGAAATAGGAAAGGGATTATACGTGGAGATGACTCATTTTTTCACGGTAATTAAAATATGCTGCCGATACAGCCTGCTACAATTGGATTATATTTAGGGAACTCCCATCATCTGGTGCATTAATCAAATTTTTACCTTTGGTAGCATCATATGCTCTTTCTGTTGGGGTTTTTCAAGTAATGAAAAGTAACATGTGTTCTTCTAATTGAAAATTTGTATTAATGAAAACCTGGATGTTGTAATATGAATTTGTGCTTGCTTTTCTGGTTAGATGTGTAGTTTGAACTGCAGCAAGTGTTATTTTCCTGAGGGAATTATAAACACGTGAGTATCGTGCTATTTAAATGAGTTACTATAAATTTCAGCTATTGTCTGGTGTTAATGTGCTTTTACAAAAATTGTTTCAATACTATTCTGTGCGAAAATTAAAATTGTTGCCTAAGATAAAAAAAAAGTTCTATATAAAAAAATTGGAAAAGTTTTCTGCTTTTCTAAGAAATCCTTCTTTGATGTCACAAACCCTTATAAACCTGCAGATTTCCCTAAAACGAGTAAAGATTAATTTCACAGGGTTCTCCCTCTTAGTCTGATGAGTAGCAGAAGCTAGCATAAAAGGCATTCTAAGCTTTATTACTTGTTCTTTCTGCGCAGCCATGGTATGGCACGTTGTGAGCGATTCAAAATTTCACCACATATTCCCCATGCTGATCCATGCTGACCATAATAATTTTAGCAATATTTGCTTGAATTCTCTATAGAAATTCAGTTACTTTATTAACAGGCGTGGGATGTAATGATTCTTTTTTGATGAGTATTGAACATTTTCAATTGCTAATTACGCAAAAGAATTAGTAATTAAAGTTTTTAATTTGTAATTATAAAATGTAATTAATGCAATGAACTTATAAATTCTTTAAATATTTGAATCATTACATGGATATAAATACTTAAAATTAAGGTTAAAAAAGAGGAAAAAATTATAAACTACAAAACCAATTTCTTTAATAAGTTATTTTATTTCACTTGAATGAAGAGCCATAAAAATATAAAAATGTACTAACAAACGAAATAAAATACTTAGGATATGAAGTTTTGTAATTTATAATTCTGCAATTATTAAATCACTTTTTTTAATTCTAATTTTAAGTCCACAGATATTTAGTTTTATATAATTACTAAAATATTCAAATAATTAAAACATTAATAACTTAATGACTTCTTGTAATTAGGAATTAGAAGATTTAATTACTAATTCCTTTATGTAA